>CM059450.1:1739432-2002118 GCA_030390025.1 Squalus acanthias
CCCCCCTCCCGGCAAACTCTTCCCCCCCTCCCGGCAAACTCCTCCCCCCCTCCCGGCAAACTCCTCCCCCCCTCCCGGCAAACTCCTCCCCGAGCTCTCTGATCCTCTGACTGGCCCTTTGTTACATTCCCCTCCCCTCCGTCACTTCTCCTAATATCACCTTCTTTGTTTAGACGTCCATTTTTGTCTGATTGTGCCTCTGTGAAGCACTGTGGGATGTTTTTCCACGCTAAAGGTGCTCTATAAATGCAAGTTGTTAGTATTGATAGTCTTAATTAACGCAATCAGCAAAACTATTGTTAAAAGAAGAGTCTTGTAAAGAAAGTTTTAAGACTTTTATTTACTGCAGTACTTTAATGAATGTGTTTTCAAACAGCTTTTAGGTGAGCATTGTGATTGCTGTACATACTGTTTGGTATGTCATACCCAGTTTAAAAGGTGCATCGTGACTTTTCTGCATGGCAGCCAAGCAACAGAGGATTGTTCGCAGAGGTGCGTAGGACCTCGCCCAGGGTTCCATGTCAGAAACCCCCTGTGAAGCAGGAATATGTTGTGGATTTGAGGCTGTGTCAGCTTGGCACTCTCACCTTTGACCCAGAAGGTCATGGGTTCAAGGCCTGATCCAGACCTTGAACACATAATCTAGGCTGACACTTCAGGGCAGCACTGAGGGAGTGCTGGAGCATCAGAGGTGCTGTATTCTGGATGAGACATTAAATGGAGTCAGCATCTCCCTATTCAGATAGACACAAAATATTCCATGGCCCTTTTTTGAAGAAGAGCAGGGATTTCTTCCAGTGCCCTGGCCACTATTCATCCTTCAACTAACACCTCCAAAATTGATCATTCATCTCACTGCTGTTTGTGGGATCTTGCTTTGTACAAATTAGCTGCCGCATTTGCCTATAAAACGACAGTAACAACATTTCAAAAGCAACTAAATTGGCTGTGAGGATATGAAAATGCAAGTTCTTTCTATTTTAAATATTACACATTCTGAATCATAATCCACGGACTAATTGAACCTCATTGTGTTTTGCCAGTCTCTCATTCCTGATAGAAAATGTGTAAACGTGCACTAATCTTGAAATAATAATTGAAATCTGCTCGTGATTAGCCTCTTGAGTCTGATTAAAAAAAAGAGTGAGTTTTAAATCTGACCTGATCGCTCAGCCCTTTATCTAATCCATGAAATCTTTCTGCAGAAACAGGACAGGCTGGAAGAATTGAAGCAACACATCGAGAGACACAGGTACCACATTAAAATGCTGGAAACTCTGCTGCGCATGTTAGACAACAGCACCATAGAAGTGGACCAGATTAAGAAGATCAAAGATGATGTTGAATACTATGTTGATTCCTCTCAGGACCCGGACTTTAAAGAAAATGAGTTTTTATACGATGACCTTGATCTTGAGGATATAGGTAAGAGTATTCTCATTTTGCTCCACTTTATCTCGCTCAGGCTGCATGTCAGATGGCTTGCCTACAACCAATGGCAAAGCTACCTTAAACTAGCCAATGGGAGGCATGCCCTGCTAGGTAAAGCAGATGTGTGTGTGTGTTAAGCCCCCCCCCTTTAGTGGAAGACTTTGACATTGTGAGGTGTCTCCACCTGCTCAATTTGGGACTTTCACTCCCTCAAAGAATATTTCTTTTGTTGAAGGGATTTGGTATATTTTATACTCCTTTGTACCATGTAAAATGATCAGAAAACATTCCTTGTTGTCGGTGGAGCTGGTAGCAAATGGTTTATGATGAATAAGAGATGGTTACTGGTGAGTTCCAAGGCAGATACTCCATTCAAGAAGCTGTGCTCCATAAACACGCGGAATAAAGTGGCTCCTGTTAATCACAGCTGGAGGCTGGAGCTCCTTACATTGCAGTGGATTAAAATAGATAGTTGTTTTAAGATGAATAGTGAGGCTAGGAAATACTCTGTGGCCTTGGTCGCTCCCCCCCCCCCTGCTGAGACAGCACAAGGGAATAAAAATTCAAGGGATTGACTGATGTAGCAATTAGACAGATAGAGTATGCAGGGTGTGTTATTGGCAAATGTACGGTAACGTCTGTTTAAAGTGAAGTAGCAGCTCTGATAGAAACTGAAGAGTTTCTTACTGAATAAGCTGAGTCAGGATAGAGTGGTTGAATGGACAGGATGTTAGGTAGTTAGCACAAGTGCTCGTTAATATTACGGTCAAAAATGGCTAGGTAGCTGTTTCGACCAATTAATTTTCAGTCGGAGTTAGAGGCTGCGGTCAGCACCGTGATGAGCACAAGACAGTTACAATTGTCCTCAGTGAGTGGAAGACTTGGGAAGAAATGAGCTTCTAAACTACCAAAGCCTGAGCTCAGCCTGTGATAGAACAGGAGTCTGAATTGGTTAATTTAGCTGGTTTATGCAAAGTACTGAGTGCAGCACTGTGATTGGCTGCTGTAGAGTGTCACTGACAAACTAACCATCGTTACTCATTGCAGCTGAGTCCTGCTTCCAATCAGGGCAAACAATTGGAGCAAAGCTGGTGTGGAATGTGTAAATTGGCCTGGAACTTCAGGTGGTGTTAATTTAGCCCTGGGGACTGAGGGGAGGGAGGCAGGCCAACAATGCCGAGTTAGGAGGGAGTTGCACCCTTCCTGCTCTGCTCCTGTCGGATTACTATGCCTTGTTGGGATTGGACATGAGTCTGACCAATTATACCTTCTGGTTTTAATGGACTTCACTCCATTTTTCCAGCACAAACATCAATAATGGCAACATCACCAGCAAGTAACAGTAACAGCAATGTGGAAGATGAGCTTTTTAACCAGTGTAACAGCACTCCCACCTCTACAACCTCAAGTTCTCCTGTACCCCTCAGTCCAGCCAACCAGTCCGTGGTGAGTAATGATATGTCCTTCATACTAAATTTGGAGATTCAAATAGACGGATACATCTTCAAAAGGAGAACACATCGTACACTGACACCTGCCCCACCTAGACCAGAAAGACATGGTGCCCGTGTAGGGAATAGGTGGGAATGCTGTCCTGGGCCCTGGCAAGTATAGTAATTAATTACTTTATGCTGACCTGATCACGGCATGCACCATCAGACCTCCGCCAATTCACTGGGTCACGGTGGGTACAGTTACACTGTGTTTCTGGATCGTGGCATCTGATCTGGTGATGAGTTAAGCTATGATGCCAATGAAGGGACCAGCCTTGCAGTCATTGTTCTGTGTTGGATGCTGATCAGGTATTGGTTTCCAATGTAATGTCGTACGCTCCATTTGCTTCATTTTAATTTAGAATGATATTATTTTGAGCAGGGTTTTCCTGTGCTGGGATGTGCTTCTACAGGCAGCAATGGTCTGCCAGGACCTCGCCCAAATAGCCACTCTCGTGAGTCTGGACATTGAGTGTTTGGTCATTTGATTGAGAGTCTTCTCACAACCAAGCCTGATCTTATCTACTCGCGGCCTTCCTCCAGCATGGGGGAATCTCTGAAACCTCCCCACCCCCACCAGCCCAGAATACGGATGGAACTTGGGAGTATCCTGCTCTGTGTAGCTTTGTTTTGTATAAAAGGGTACGGGAACCCACAGAATCATTGTGGTGTTGAGCTTCTTAACGATGACTTAAGTGCTAATTTTGAAATGCTTCTTATTGACAGGAAAATCATGAAGAGGAGCGGAAGCGGAGTAGGTCAGACAGCGAGATGAGCATGGTCAGTTTGCTTTTCGAGGGAAGTTTAACTTACACAGTTGTGTTGTAAAGAATGTGTACCATCAAATCCAGCTCCAAAGTCCCATCTCGTGCAGTGTGTGTAAGCTGCAGCTTTGGGGGAGCCAGTTGTGCAGTGTAGAGTGGGTCAGTCACCGTGTGATTATTCCATTCCCCCGTCGCAACCAAAACTTATGGCATTAGTGGGCCAGAGTTTATGGTAATTGTAGCCTTTTATTTCGCCAGCCACTCACTGGTTCTTGCCATGGGGATCATGCGGTGGGCGGGGTGGGTGGGGGGAGGCGGTAGCTTTTCCTGCAGCAGCTCCTTAACTGACTGCCGGGAGATGTACATCACCAATCCAGGGGCAGTTTGTATTTATTCTTCCTCTGTCCCTGAGAAACCGTCCACCTTCCACTCGCTGCCTCCTCCGATGGGCTGATTGATGCTCAGAATTTGCAGTGTGGGGAATTGTAGATCGAAATTTCCGAGTGCTCCCTCCACCGTGTTATGTTTCACACCGGCTGAAATTCCCCCTGATCTGAGGGCCCACCATGACCGTCGGGACTTGCCCTGTTTCTGCCATTATCGTACGGTGTAGACTGCAGCGCCGGGGTCGTGAACTTTGGATTGTCTGTGGCATTAAACCCGTCTTAAACAAAAATACTGCGGATGCTGGAAATGTGAAATAAAAACGGAAAATGCTGTAAACACTCAGCAGGTCAGGCAGCATCTGTGGGGAGAGAAACAGAATTAACATTTTAGGTCGATGACCTTTCATCAGAGATTAACAGCTTTTTTAAGCAAGTACAGAGCCAGGGGAAAGTGTGGTGGGGAAAGGTCTGATAGATTAAAGGGCAAGGGTGATTAAATGACATGTTCTGTCTCCTTTCTACCCACTTGCCTTGTATTCACACCACTTTTCTGCTCTCTTTTCCATCCTCAGTCGCCTGCAAAGGTTCTTGGCAGCAAGACTCACCATGGTAACAATCTCCCTCCATCCATTTCTATTTCCCAGAGTGCGCAGGGGTTGAACAGTACAAAAACGCCGACCCTGCCCTCGAACGGATCCAGCAACGGGGGGAACAAGCTGCTGCAATCCAGCAAGAGCTATTCTCTGTAAGTACAGACACCTCTTCCTGCCCCCAGCACGGGCATTTAGAAATGAGTTTAACCCTGTTTTTGGCATCCTTTGTACTTCAGTGCTATAAAATATCTAATTCTTTAACATGGGTTTGGTACAGTACACAAGGGCACCCTCTGAACATACTTCTGATGGCCACTGGGGAATCGGTGCTCCATTATATTAAAGAAGAACAGACTACCCAGGGCAGGGTCCACGGTGGTTTTAGTTGAGTTCAGTTTGGCTCAGTGGGTAGCGCACTCGCCTCAGGATTAAAAGGCCGTGAGTTCAAGCCCCACTCCAGGATTCCCCAGTAATCTCGGCCGACACTCCAGTGCAGTACTGAGGGAGCGTTCCATGTCGGAGGTGTCGTCCTTTGGGTGAAATGTTAAGCCGAGGTCCCATCTAGTCTGGTGATTCAGTGGGTGTTTAGATCCCCTGGTACTATTCAAAGAGCGTTCTCCTGGTATCCTGGTCAACTTTCCTCCTTCAAACAGCAGTCAGTGATCATTCATCCCTTGGCTGATTGTGGGATCTTGCTGTGTGTACAGTGGCTGCTGCTTTTGCCTATATAACTAACTGCACTTCAACACAATTCACTGTGTGTGGAGCTCTTTGAGAGATGTGATGATGCACAGCTACCTCTGGTACATGGGTTGAGTCCAGCTCAGACTAATAATTGCAGTCTTTCCTTCTGCCTGTAAATGTCCTAAGTGAATAAGCATTCAACCCAGTTCCTGGTAGAATTGAACCCACAGTGTGGTCGCGACCAGCGTTCTCGGTATAACTGGGCCCACAGCGCAGAACCAGCCACTATTCAGCACTAAATTGGCAACCTCAAGGATACCATAAGGACGTCAGAGATAGGAGAAATTCTCAGTGATGCAGTAGGAGTATATTTTGATGTTCAGGCTGATTGAAAGGGAGCTCCTGGTTTGTTTGTGTCTCACTTGGGGTGTGTTTTGACGTTCACACTGGGGTTATACACGGTGAGTCCCAGGATGCTGGGAGGTGCCATGGGGAACCCATGTGGTTTCCCCAGAGGCGCAGTGAGCCCAAGCTCCTTTCACCCGCCTTCTGTTGGATGGGTACAGCAGCATTTGCAGAAAGCTTGCCAGCCCACCCTCCTGTTGAACGAAATGTGGCCAGAGATCCGAAAAGGGGGAGTGAAAGGAATGAATTGTAAGCTGTGCTTGTATAGTTTGTTTTTATTCGTTTATGGGATGTGGACGTCGCTGACAAGGCCAGCATTTATTGCCCATCCCTAGTTGCCCTCGAGAAGGTGGTGGTGAGCCACCGCCTTGAACCGCTGTAGTCCGTGTGGTGAAGGTACTCCCACAGTGCTGTTAGGGAGGAAGTTCCAGGATTTTGACCCAGCGACGATGAAGGAACAGCGATATACTTCCCAGTCAGGATGGTGTGACACTTGGAGGGAACTTGGAGGTGGTGGTGTTCCCATGCGCCTGCTGCCCTTGTCCTTCTAGGTGGTAGAGGTCGCGGATTTGGGAGGTGCTGTGGAAGAAGCCTTGGCAAGTTGCTGCAGTGCATCTTGTAGATGGTACACACTGCAGCCACGGTGCGCCAGTGATGGAGGGAGTGAATGTTTAAGGTGGTGGATGGGGTGCCAATCAAGTGGGTTGCTTTGTCTTGGATGGTGTCGAGCTTCTTGTTGGAGCTGCACTCATCCAAGCAAGTGGAGAGTATTCCATCACACTCATGACTTGTGCCTTGTAGATGGTGGAAAGGCTTTGGGGAGTCGGGAGGTGAGACACTCGCCGCAGAATACCCAGCCTCTGACCTGCTCTTGTTGCCACTGTATTTATGTGGCTGGTCCAGTTAAGTTTCTGGTCAATGGTGACCCCCAGGATATTGATGGTGGGGGATTCGGCGATGGTAATGCTGTTGAATGTCAAGGGGTGGTGGTTAGACGCTCACTTGTTGGAGATAGTCATTGCCTGGCACTTAAGTAGCAGGTAACATTCGCACCACACATCAGCCCAAGCCTGAATGTCGTCCAGGTCTTGCTACAAGCAGGGCTCGGACGGCTTCATTATCTGAGGAGTGGCGAATGGTGCTGAACACTGTGCATTCATTAGCGAACATCTCCACTTCTGACCTTATGATGGAGGGAAGGTCATTGATGAAGCAGCTGAAGATGGTTTGTGCTGCTAATCCTTCTGGGGGATAGTCTGATTCCCTGTCGTCTTAGAGAAGACAATTGTAAAATAGCTGCTTGGTGCATGGTGTGTTCTGGATTAATTAATGGGACTTCAGGCCCAGTCACAGTGATTTTCTTTGGGAATGTTGGAACTCTGCTTTGAAATGATGGTCCAGATGTGTTCCTGTGTAATCTCAGCCCGACATCCTTTGTTCCTGCCCTGATGGTGTGGTGTGCCCCCTCCCCCCCCCCGCCCCGCCTTGCCTTGTCGGAGAGGCTTTGATGACTGCATCAGTTCTTCACTAAAATAATTCACGGTCTGATCCCCATCAGAAAAAATAGTCAAAATGGCTTTTGGAGGAGTTTACCAACAAGTGGCCCAAAGGAGGTAAATGTTTTGGCAATATTTTGGCGTTTTTACACTTCCTGAAACTTCTAGGACACAATCTGAAGGGCTGAGGCTAAAACCCATGCCATGAGGTTTCAGAGGCTGAATAGGTTTATCATTGTTTGAATAGAATTCTTTTGAACGTTCACATGTGCAACAATGATTCGCCCAGTGTCCGAGTGCTGAGCTGTGAGCAGAGGCTGGCCAAACCTGGTCTCTTCAGCCAGAACAAGGGGGCATAACCTTAACATTAGAGCCAGGCCGTTCAGGGGTAATGTCAGGAAGCACTTCACACAAAGGGTGGTGAAAATCTGGAAAACTCTCCCCAAAAAGCTGTTGAGGCTGGGGGTCAATTGATAATTTCAAAACTGACATTGATAGATTTTTGTATATACAAGGGTATTAAGGGTTACAGAACCAAGGCGGGTAGATGGAGTTAAGATGCAGATCAACCATGATCTCATTGAATGGTGGAACAGGCTCGAGGGGCTGAATGGCCTCCTCCTGTTCCTATGAAAGGTGATGACTAAGAGGAGGCCCTGTAGAAGTAGACATGGCTGTAAGAATTATTTTTTTTTAAAGGCATTGATTCAATTTCTGTGGCACTAAAGCAATGGGACAAAGGTTCAAACTGGTCAAAGGAAAATGTAATTCCGATGCCAGGGAGTTCTTCACACGAATTGAAATGGACTGGGTAGGGTAGTGGAGTCAGTAACCCTGGGACCGTTTCGGGAACAAGTTGCTGTGATTCCCTTCCTCGTTCAGATTGATCCAGTGATTAGAAGGAACGGTTTATCATTGACGTTTTTCTCGTGCCTGTTTTCCAGGACGCAAGGGACGAATTCGGTCTCTGCCTATGCAGCAGCTGTGGCAGCAGGAACCACCACAATCAACACCACCAGCTCATTCCAGTCAAGACCTGCCAATGCCGTGCCCATTCCCACCAGCAAGCAGCAAAATGGGACTGCAAGTACGTAATACGGCCCACTCTTGCTGCGGTTGTTTAATGTGACGAGCATACCTCTTCAGTGTCTACCTCCGAGCATCAGTAGTGTGAATTTGATGGGGGCGGAGTGGTGCAGTGAGTTAGACACTAGCCTTTCCCCCCTGGGACCCAGCCCGGTCTGATAGGATGGAAGTCTTTTCTGTCGGCTGACTATAAGGGTCCCACCTCAAATCAGTTTAGAATAGTCTCAATCCACAACACCAAACTGGCCCTAATTGGCACAGAGTTGACCGCGTCATGAGGGCTGCCGCACTGGTTCAGGGAGGGATTCTATTCTGAAGTTGGCGCTGAGGTGCATGGGGGGAAGCAGAGTGGGAGGGGAGCTTTACTCTGCATCTAACCCGTGCTGTACTTCACCTTGAAGGCATGATGCTGATAGTAGGTGTCCTAAATCAGAGTGTGCCCTATTTCTCTGCATAAAATGTGCCTTGGCTCAGTGGGAGCACTCTCGCCTATTAGTCAGAAGTTTGTGGGTTCAAGCCAATATTTATTCTAAAACAGATTATCTGGTCATTTATCTCTGCTTTTTGTGGGACTTTGCTGTGCTTAAATTGGCTGCCGCATTTCTCTTATTATAACAGTGACTACGCTTCAAAAAGTACTTAATTGGCTGTAAAGCGCTTTGGGACGTCCTGAGGTAATGAAAGGCGCTGGAGAAATGCAAGTTCTTTCTATAACATTCATCGCCGTGAGTGGAAAATTTGCATGAAAAGTGAAAAATGGTGAATTCCCTTTAATAGTAAACTATTCACAGTGATCGTGTGGTAACGTCACCTCGTTACACACACACCGAGGCTCATGTTAAACCCTCAGGAGTTGCTGCTGGGCCTGCACTGTCGGAGGTGCCGTCTTTCGGATGAGACGCCCCGTCTGCTCTCTCAGGTGGACGTAAAAGATGCCGTGGCACTATTTCGAAGAAGAACAGGGGAGTTCTCCCCGGTGTCCTGGCCAATATTTATCCCGCAACCAACTTAATCAAAAACAGATTATCTGGTCATTATCACATTGCTGTTTGTGGGAGCTTGCTGTGCGCAAATTGGCTGCCGCGTTTCCCACATTACAACAGTGACTACACTTCAAAAAGTACTTCATTGGCTGTAAAGCGTTTTGGGACGTCTGGTGGTCATGAAAGGCGCTATAGAAATGCAAGTCTTTTATATTCTAAATACATCAATGATTCATTTACTCCTGAATATGTATTGTCTGGGGTGCTGCTTACATTGAATTACACCTGTTTTTTCAGGTTATAGTGCAGTGGTTGCCGAGAACAGTGTGGAACATCAGAACAGCTACAGTCTTCCTTCCAGTACAAACAGCCAGCCAAGTGGCACGACCCCCATACAGAATAATGTGTGAGTACCGCAGCACAGGCTCATAGTGTAATAGCCTGCAATAGTGCTGTGAAAACCCGACAGTGAGACGCTCCCTGCAGTGACTGGTTCAGTAATCCCTCCAACATTGTTCTCACCGCCTTCCCCACATCACCCCTGCCCAAATACGCCGGCGCTCACTAAAAATGACCAAAGAAAATATGTGTTAAAAGTTTTGCAATAGTTTGATTGCTGGAGTTCCAGAGGGTTCGATTCCCCATTGTGGGGTTACTGGGCTAGGAACTCAAAGGTCACAAGTTCAAATCCCACCAGGTTGTGAAATTGAATTCAATACATCTAGTAACTCGTGGGCTGCCAGATTGTTATTAAACCCAACTGATTCACTAATGTTCCTTCAGGGAAGGGAATTGTCTACAAAGACCCCAGTCGCACACTACCTGACTGATTCTTGGTGCCCTCTGTGTGGCCTAGCAAGCCGCTCAGTTGTTGGGGAGGGGCAGTAAACGCAGCGTTGCCCATGTCCCGAGAACAGATTTACAAAAACACACATTTATTGTCCTCGAGACACTGCTAGTTTTGCTGCTGGATTCGGGGCTGCCACTGTCAGAGGGATAAAACTGTCCGTCCAGGAGGCGTCCGGCTGAATAAGAATAGCAAACCAGTTAATGTAGATTGGAGTTAATATAACATTTTCATGTATTGTTGAAGTCTTCTGATCTGGTTCAGATTGCTTTAATTGGATATCTGTCGCACAGGAAAGAGCCAGTCAGCGTATCTGTAGCCAGCACAACGAACATCATCCCAGTGCTCGCAGCCAGTCAGGTCAACACACAAGCCTCCAACTTCACTGATCTTAAACCAACACCAGCCATGATGAATGGACCCTTACCGTTTGTCTCCCAGGAGTTGAAGGTATGTACAGAATGGGAGAAGGTGGGCCGGGTGGAGAGGTGCCACATCAAACCAGCTTTGCTTCCCACAAAAACTGCACAGTCCAAGAACGCACAGGTAGTACCTGCTGGTTACCAGACTGCTGGGAGGGAGAGGCCTTCGCTTGTCTGCTTTACATGGGTGTCATTGTGAGGGGCAGCATTGATGCATGGAAGTGGCAGCTACAATCCTGAACTTCACTGAATTTAATCTCCTTACTCCCCCCAGTTGCTGATTTTACTCTGTCCATTCCCTGTTTATGTCGTCCTGGTGCAGACAGTCCTGTTCTATGTAACTGGGTTTAGAAATCGGACACTGTGTACAGTTTTGGTCTCCTTATTTAAGGAGGGATATACTTGCATTGGAGGCAGTTCAGAGACGATTCACTAGGTTCATTCCTGAGCTGAAGGGGTTGACTTATGAAGAAAGGTTGAGCAGGTTGGGCCTATACTCATTGGAATTTAGAAGAATGAGAGGTGATCTTATTGAAACATATAAGATACTGAGGGGTCTCGACAAGGTAGATGCAGCGAGGATGTTTCCCCTCGTGGGAGAAATCTAGAACTCGGGGGCACAGTCTCAGAATAAAGGGTCGCCCTTTTAGAACTGAGATAAGGAGGAATTTCTTCTCTGAGGGTCGTAAATCTGCGGAATTCTCTGCCCCAGAGAGCAGTGGAGGCTGGGTCATTAAATACATTTAAGGTGGAGATAGACAGATTTTTGCAAGATAAGGGAGTGAAGGGTTATGGGGAGCGGGCTGGGAAGTGGCTTTGAGCCCAAGATCAGCCATGATCTTATTGAATGGCGGAGCAGGCTCGAGGGGCCAAGTGGCCTATTCCTGCTCCTATTATGTTTTGCACATCGGCAGGGCTGGAGTGGGTCAAGTACAGTGCAGAGTTCCCCAACACCAGGCCAGACGACTCCTAGCTGCAGTGAGCTAGCTCCATTTTGCACAGTTGCTATCCAGGTGTTTCTGAGAGAGACTGATTCAGGTTCAGGATTACACCGGGGCTTCACATCCTGGGGCGCCAGTCTGCGACTGCTGCCTGATCGGCGTAGGAATTGGAATGAGCATTTGAAAGGCTCGATGTGTGCCTCCTCTGGGCAAGATTTGAACCCTGGTCTCCGATGAAAGGACGCCATTACCATAGACTACGGAACCCAGAACGGCATCCGAGAGAGAGACTCTCATCCATGAGTAAAATCCTAGCCCTGGTGTTAGAACAAGCTGTGTAAAGGTTTAGAGCCAGAGTTCATTGAAAACATCTGAAAAGACCGAGTATGTCGGAGTTGGTGTTTTAGGGCCTAGGCGGCATGGTATTTTTGTCTGTGCTCGGCTCACTTTCTTTGTGACAGGAACTTCTCAGCAGCTTCCTGATCACTCAGGGTGGCCCTGGATCCGGAGAAAAACCAGCAGAGAAAGTTGATTTGTTGCTCGTGCGCGCCACCTACAGGCCAGTGAAGGTGCGTGCGGTGGTCGCTGGTGCGGAGAGCTGTTGTCTGTTGTCGGGCAGCGATGAGGCCTTTCCGCAAGGAGGAAAATACCTGAAACACAGAAAAAGATCTTTTGTGTGGAAGTGAAGTTTCAGTCTGCTGCTCTTGTCTCGGGCTGCTGAGGGTACAGCTGGATATTAGCAGTTTCATCCTGAAATCAATCTGCGTCAAACGTTTTAACCTGTTTTACATCTTGTGCTATCTGTGCACCAGCAAGTGCAAGAAAGGAATAAGGGGCACGTGAGAAAAATTAGATGTCTGTAGTCACTGCTGCAAGGGCGTATTTTTGTGCCTGAAGATTGTGCTTGAATGGAAGTTAACTGATTGTAGACAGAACGTCGATTCTATTTGTTAGGGAAACTTTTTAATTGGGAAGCCTTGTTATATTTTACTGCAGCCGAGCTGCATCTCTTGGCTTCCCTCGTCTCCACCACCCCTAAAACCCTCCTCCACACATTTCGCGCCCTCTGGCCCTAATTCTCCCCGCCGGCCTCCCACATTCTATCTTACACACATTCCAAAAACTAGCCGCCTGCACCAACCCCTGCTCACGACCTACCGCTGACTCCCAGCCCCATTGCATTAATTTCAAAATGCTTCTCCTCATATTTACAAATCTTTCCCCACCTTTCAATTACAATCTCCCAGCTCGCCTCTGCATTTCCAGCAGAGTCTACAGTGTGACCAACACACCCCCCCCCCCCCCCCCCCCCCAAGCGTCCTGGATTTAGTGGCAACAGGCTTTCAAGAGCCTCCAGTTCTAGAAGTACAAGTGACTTGCCTGTAATTCCTTCTGGTCACAGAGTATTGTCAGTGTCTGAATACTAACCAGAGCCAGCGGTGCCTTGCCTTCTGACCCCGCTGATACCTAGAACACCACTTTCAGCCATCAAAGTATCACGTGAAGTACTTCAGGTATGACAGCGATTTTATAAACGTGGAAATTGAAAATAGTAACCCCCCCCCCCTGCCCCAGTAAATACACTCGAACTTCAGGTATGTGTGCTCAATTTACCAATTCCAGCATCAATTTAAATATTTGTTAGTTTTTGGAATCATTTATTTGCATTTAATCATTAATTATTTCTAAAAATTATTTGTAAAATTGTAAATTTAGTACGTGTGTGTGTGTAATTGAGGAGATGTTGAATGATGAGGCTGAAGAAATGAACTCCGGTACAACAGGCTTCCACTGCTGAAAATTCTGCTACATCAAGCACTTTCTTGTATAGTTTCTGAGACCGAGGGACTCTGGCAGTTCACGCTTTCGACTTGGTTAATGACTTGCAACTCGATGAATGAAATTTGCAGCTTTTACATGGTGACTGGCCACAAGTGTACGCTGATGCCCAGGACGCCCTAATCCGTTTACTGCATGTCGTCGCCAAATCCTTTGAAGGTGCTGGAAATAAGCCTGACAAGTATCTCTCTGAAGCTGGCCAGCTTGGCACTGATGTTCTGAATGCTGAGCATCTTGGATCCGTTCGCAGTGTAATTTTTATCATCCAACAACAATGACTATTGGGCATTGCCAACATTGACAGACATACCAAAAGAGGAATTTGATCTGTGTGCATGAGTGCTTGTTCCTGCTTATGTAGACAATCATCAGGAAGAATCTTATCATAATTCCCTTGTACAATTCTGGCAAGCAGGACTTCCTGGAATACCTGTGTTAGCTAACCTTGCTGCTGTAATCTCTGCAGGTGCAGAAAGACATTTCAGCATCCACAAGATTGTGCTGAATGAATGCTGTAGAAATTTACCCAGAAAATATAAAATGTTTTAAAGTTGCAATGCAAAAACAAAATATCACTTTGTTCAGTAATGATTTAATGGCATACTGGCAGACACATGAAAGATAAATCTTTAGATTAATCAGATTTCTGGCCACATAATAGGCACGAAGTTTCTACAGAATTTCAAGTTATTCCTGCACAGTCCGTAGGTTTTTCTTATTGCATAATAACACTAGGGCTTCTGCAAAATGTGTCTCGTTTTTCTGGAGACTGTGGTCCCTGATGCAGGCAGGCGATTGTTGTGGTTGCTTTACTTAAAGTGGTGCAGCATCATCGAAACATCCCTCAAATCCAATATCAGCAACCCTCAAATCCAATATCAGTAACCCTTACTTTAATGTTTCTTTTCCCACCAGCCCATACGATGAACGTTATTTCTGTCTTTGCGTGTTAGATTTCTCTGTTTTCCCCCCCCCAACCTCACCAGAAGAGAGAAGAGTTTCACAGTTTTGTTTCTGGACTCCCAAAGCTGGTTTTCTTGCTGTTAGCTCAAATCCTCTGTGAAGTACTAATCAGGGGTGCAGCACCATGTGGTGTCTCTCTTTTGTTGTGGTTGACCTACTGAGGGTCTTCTCATGCTGGGTGTTGTTTCCGTTCTAGTTGTCACAGCCAAACTTTTGAACCAGGTAGTTTGACAGGTTCACTTCACTGTTTTTGGGAGGCCTGGAAATAAAAATCTGGCAGCGGTTTTTGTTTGAAAGGGTAAGGACTGTTGATTAGAATGTTACAGTGTGTTAGGTCACAATCTGTGCAGCGGCGAGGGTTGCAGTTTGAAGGTAAACTGCAGTTCATGCCCAACTCGCAGCCAATCCAGAGTGGGCTTTTCCCAATGACTAGCAGCCTGTTGCAACGAAGGCTTACCCTTCCCAATGGTTTGTTTCATTTTTTTCTTTGGGGAAGATTGTACTTCTCTCTTGTGTTTGAATGTATAATCCTTTCTTTTAACTTAGCCCTCTCTTTTTTCCACCCCATTTACTTTTCTTAGCACTCGTTCTGATCTTCGGTCTTGCTCACCATTCTCTGCTCTCCTTTCCTGTGAGGGTTCCTGGGTGCTCCAGGTCACAGAGGCGTGAACTCCTTGAAATTTATTCTTCACCTCTGCAAATTACGACACGAGCTGGGGCTGCCAGATTTCAATGCCAGTTAGTTCTGGCATTGCTACTTTGTTTGGCATGGACTTTCATCTGAGTCAGAAGGATGTAGGTTCAAGTTCCACTGCCGGACTTGAGCACATAATCTAGGCTGACACTCCGCACTGAGGGAATGCTGCATTGTCGGAGGTGCCGTCGTTTAAATGAGACGTTAAACCAATGCCCCGTCTGCCTGGTCATCTGGACGTAAAAGATCCCATGGCACTGTTCGAAGTGCAGGGAGGTGTCCTGGCTGATGCTCCTCCCTCAACTAATGTCAAAGATCAGATTGGTCATTTATCTCAATTGCTGTTAGTGGGATCTTGCTGTGTGCAGAATGTCACTTTAAAACAATTAATTAAGTGAGCACTTTAAAATATTGGAGACCTTGGCTTTGTCTTTCTTTCCTTTAACATTATTTAATTTCTGTACATACAGCAGGCTCCAGAGACACTGAGCTCTTTAAAGAGTATGGCGGAGCGAGCAGCTGTGAGTGCAGGATTGGAAGAGCAAGTCCAGTCCTTGCATTTGAACGAGAGGGGTGAGTACCTGCAGATCAGCAAAATCTCTAACGTCACACCAGAACCTGGTCACCAGGGGTTTTCACCCTAAGCTAAACGATCATCCCCAGAAATGCATTTTGCTAAAGGTTAAATGTTAAACAGATCGTAAGTATTGCACAGGACTCAAAAATACGCAATTCTTTGAACAATGCGGCGGAAAATCCCGCTGAGGTAGCACTCTGCTGCATTGTACAAATTGTGCAATAAATAGCAAGTCATTAAATTCCTCCACAATGGGTTCCTGATCTGTGTCATTGGGTGAGGTGAGGCGCAGCGCAGAGAATTGACCCTTGACAAGGCGGCAGACTGGGATCTCTTGCACTCAACTCATGAGAAAATATATCTGACACCTCTTAATCAACAGACTGGGTCCTGGCCATCTATGCATCCATTGTAATTCATCCTGGGAAGAGGGTAAAGATACTAAGGATGCTGGAAATCTGAAATAAAAACAGAAAATGCTGGAAATACTCAGCAGGTCAGGCTGCATCTGTAGAGAGAGAAACAGTTCTGACGAAGGGTCATCGACCTGAAACGTTAACTCTGTTTCTCTCCCTACAGATGCTGCCTGACCTGAGTATTTCCAGCATTTTCTGTTTTTAATAAGATACTAATGCAGGCCTTAAACGGTTAAAGTCCATTCTATTTAAAATCTGTGTTAAAAGTGGTGGGGTTTTTTTCCCCCAGATCTCTTCAGCACCCCATCGTCACAGAGCAACTCGATGACGTCTAACGTTCCACAAACAACAGAAGTCCACCTTCAGCCGATGCTGGGCGTGTGCCCGCTGAGCCCGGTGCATCTTTCCAAGGACCAAGAATACCAGCTGCACATGGTGGAGTCGGCGTGGCTTCATATGCCTCACCCGTCAGACTCCGAGAGGATACGGTCAGTAGCGGCTGGTGGTGGAGAGAAGCTGAATCCAGGCAATGAGTTTATCAGAAGGGCACCCAGTTAGATACAATAGGATTGAGAGTTAACTGAAGCAATGCTCATTCTAGCAGTGAATCTACAGCACTTTGTACTGTAGACCCCAATACATTAGTCCATTTCTATGTAATGGTTTACAGTGAGGCTACTATACTTGGTTATTCTTCGTATTGCAGTAAAATCAGAGGAGATATAAAACTGTGAAACAGAAGTTTTGGTTAGCTAGAAATTCTGCTTCCAATGGCTACTTTTAAGAACCCGTAAATCCAAACCCTTACAGTGTGGCTTTGCTTTTTTAAAAAAAAACTTATTGACCTTTTAAAAAAGGGATACATAATGAATACACGAGCAGGAACAGTGCACAGGTAAAGGTGTTCATAGTGTCCGAACATCCTTTCCTGCTGATCCGACTGAGCCAGGTGTGGGCCCCGGGAATATAGCTTAATGCTGGGCACTGGCACAGTTGTGTCTCGGGTACAGGAGGTGTTGAGGGATTCCCATTTTCAGAGTCCTGGGTTAGATGGGGGAGCTGGGGTGAGACTGTACTCTCTCTCTCTGAAGCTGCTGCTGTAGTTGGATTATTGGAGAGGTGATATGGGAGAGGCAGGCTTAGTTAGGTGGTACAACTACTTGTGTATTATCTGAGTGGAGTTAAATTCTTACAGGGCTTGAAAAATTCTTACAGGGCTTGACAGGGTGGATGCAGGGAGGATGTTTCCCCTGGCTGGGGAGTCTAGAACCAGGGGTCACAGTCTCAGAATAAGGGGTCGGCCATTTAGGACTAAGATGAGGAGGAATTTCTTAACTCAGAGGGTAGTGAATCTTTGGAATTCTCTACCCCAGAGGGTTGTGGAGGCTCAGTCGTTGAGTATATTCAAGACAGAGATCGCTAGATTTTTGAATATTAAGGGAATCGAGGGATATGGGGATAGGGCAGGAAAGTGGAGATGATGTAGAAGATCAGCCATGATCTTATTGAATGGCGGAGCAGGCTCGAAGGGCCAAATGGCCGACTCCTGCTCCTATTATGTTTATGGTATTGCCAAAATGCATTGATTTTGCTGCCCAATGCAATAACTTTTTAAAAATCTTTTCACTACTGAAGTATTAATCAGTTCCAAGATTTCTCATTGTCTCTATAAAAGTGTTTGAATTTGTTTTCTGTTTCCCCTGCAGACACTACCTCCCACGCAATCCGTGTCCCACACCGCCTTATCACCATCAGATCCCCCCGGTCCATTCGGACACACTGGAGTTCTATCAGCGATTGTCCACTGAAACCCTTTTCTTCATCTTCTACTACCTAGAGGTGGGTATTGGTCTGAGCAGTGCCGATCATTCTGTAGCAGAGTGGCCAAACAGCATTGCTCAGGTTTCCAGTTGGCACCATGCCCTGGGTTTGTGCTTGGGTAGAACAGAAATTGAGCTCAGAGTTGGTAGCAGCCCAAGGGAATTCTTTGCTGCCCATACCAGCCAAATCCCATTTATTGGTAATTTCCCATTCCCACAATCATTTGTATTCAATTCCTCTGTTCTCGTGCTCTCTTACCCCCAAAAGGGGTGGCTGCCCATTGCCAGAACTTCAACACTGACCCTTTGACCTCTGCCCCTGGGCTAGGTCGTTCAATCAGCCTGGGTACCCAGCAGCCAATGGCCTCTTGATTATAGTGCATTTGTTTGGTCAGTTCAGGGTGTGACGCCCCCTGTAGTTGACCAGCACTCACTATCCAGCCTTGCAGGTGAAGAATGGGCATTTGGAGGGTTCGGTGTAACCCGTGTACCTCAAAATAAGTCCTCTCCTTCGGGAGGAGAAAATAATGTTAGGAAAAAAAGGGAATGAAAGTAAGGCCCTATCTCCACAAGATCAAGAACTCTGGCATGGAGTGTGTGTGTCGAATGTGTGTCCCACTGCTCTGCCCCCACGTGTTGCATTCCAGACACCCACGCTCTGCCAGGTGGAATTCCTCATCTCAATGACTTGTCTGTTCTTTGTGGTCTTCTGATTCAAGCTGCGTGCTGTAAATTAGCAAAAGGCACTAAAGGTTAATGTCTTGCAGCTGCAAACATCTGGTATGCCTGCGCTGAAGACTTGTATTGTGTCGCCCCCTATCCCGGGTCACTGCCACGGCTCTGTGAATTAGTGCAGTGAGTTCAGTAGGTAAACATGAAGCTGTTTTATATATATATATACACACACACACACACACACCTGAGCTTCATCAGAGTTTTATGTTCTCAATTTTAAAATCCACCTACAATACAGCCGACACCTTTACACGTCTGCTGGGTAAGCACAGTGCGTTCTGTGGCACGAAGTCTCTGCACCAGCAGCTCGTGAAATATTTCTGTTTGAATTCCAAAAGACATTTAAAAGCTTGAATTTTTTTTTTCATTCAACTTTCTCCCATCTCCATCCTGAAGGCACTTTGCTGGGAATAGTTCCACAGGGTGTGACTGTCCTGTACATCACCCATGTGCCCGTTCACTGTGTGTGTCTTGATGCGCAGTGAGCATTGGCAGGCCATTCAGCCATGGAGGCACCGCAGCTGAGTTCAGTCTTCTGACTCGACATTGGTATACGCTCACATCCCAGTGGAGGTCACTGGATAATGAGGAGCTGCATTTCCCTCCCCTCCTTCCCTTCTGCCCCCAGGCCCCTACTCCAGAGGCTATGACCAGGATCAGCCAAGTCTGCACAGAACAGGGATTGTACCTGGTCTGTTGTTACACTAAACCCACTTTAAAAAAACAAAAAACTATTTGGAGGCTCAGTAATAGAGGAAGGAAATGAAGGTCCGTTTTAATGTTGGGCCTTTCGTTGCTGAGCTGTGATTTGCTGTACTCTTGCAGTGACTCACATTGCACAAACATTTAATGAAAAGCCATTTCTCAAATGTACTCGAATGATTTTAGTTTTTGTAAAGGGGAAAGGGTTTCCCTGATGGCTTTTGGAAAGACTGTAACTAAGCCTTACAGAGCACGAAGGATCCAGGTTCAATCCCTGCTCTGTGCTCAGTTAGCTGTTCAGACAGATGCTGATGTGTTACAATTGGCATCCCTGGGTGTTGGGGAGGGGGCATAACCAGGCTTCGGCTGCTGATAACTGTTCAGTAGCCCTCTCTGGGAATGATCAGTAGAGGTCAGATGAAGATGATTGGGCTAGTGCGATCCCTCAAGGTTGAATCACCTACTGACAGTTGGGCGAGGTGTGAGAGGTCCCATCCCCCATGGGATTGTACCCCAGGAGCTGTCAGTACCTTGGGTGGGGTGGGCGAGGTGTGAGAGGGCCCATCCCCCATGGGATTGTACCCCAGGAGCTGTCAGTACCTTGGGTGGGGTGGGCGAGGTGTGAGAGGGCCCATCCCCCATGGGATTGTACCCCAGGAGCTGTCAGTACCTTGGGTGGGGTGGGCGAGGTGTGAGAGGGCCCATCCCCCATGGGATTGTACCCCAGGAGCTGTCAGTACCTTGGGTGGGGTGGGCGAGGTGTGAGAGGGCCCATCCCCCATGGGATTGTACCCCAGGAGCTGTCAGTACCTTGGGTGGGGTGGAAAAGGGGGAAAATTGCTTCTTTTTTTTTTAAGTTTCCAAAAAAATATTGTAACGGTAAACCATGATAAGTAGCCTAACAACAAGGGAAGCTGGGGTTGCTCTCCTTAGAGCAGAGAAGGTGAAGGGGAGATTTAGTAGAAGTGTTCAAAATGATGACGCATTTTGATAGAGTAGACGGGGAGAAAGTGTTTCCAGTGGCAGGAGGGTCGGTAACCAGAGGACACAGATTTATGGTAATTGGCAAAAGAACCAGAGGGGAGGTGAGAATTATTTTACGCAGCGAGCTGTTGTGATCTGGAATGCGCTGCCTGAAAGGGCGGTGGAAGCAGATTCAATAGTAACTTTCAAAAGGGAATTGGATAAATACTTGAAAAGGAGAAATTTGCAGGGCTGTGGGGAAAGAGCAGGGGGAGTGGGACTAATTGGAGAGCTCGTTCAAAGAGCTGGCACAGGCACGATGGGCCGAATGGCCTCCCTCTGTGCTGTGTGATTCTATGAACTGATGCAACTCTGGTTTCAGCCACCTTTTTATCTCCTTTTGCTAGGGGACCAAGTCCCAGTATTTAGCTGCTAAAGCTTTGAAGAAGCAGTCCTGGAGATTCCACACCAAGTACATGATGTGGTTCCAGAGACACGAAGAGCCAAAAACAATCACAGACGAATATGAACAGGTATGAATCTGACTGGGGCGCTCGGTCTGTTGAGCATCAGCCAGTTACCCTGCTGGGGGTGGTGTGGGAGTCCCGGGCTCAAACCCCAATGTGTTTCAGATATTTGTGGGTTACATTTGGCCTTTAACAGATTCTTGTGAAGAAAACTGGCTGGTTTCTCGCTAGCAAATTGTACTTTTGATGATCCTGAACGTTTCATCCTTCGCTCATTTATTTACAGTTCAGTTCTGTGGAGAAATTAGAGAAGCTGGGGTTAAGGGGAGATCTAATAGAGGTGTTCAAAATTATGAGGGGTTTTGACAGAGTAAATACTGAGAAACTGTTTCCACTGGCAAAAGGTTCAGTAACCAAAGGACACAGATTTTTGGCAAAAGAACCAGAGGGGAGATGAGGATTTTTTTTTTACGCAGCGAGTTGTGATCTGGAACGCGCTGCCTGAAAGGGCGGTGGAAGCAGATTCAATAGTAACTTTCAAAAGGAAATTGGAGAAATACTTGAAAAGAAAAAATGAGCAGAGCTCTGGGGGAAAAGAGCTGGGGGAGTGGGACTGATTGGAGAGCTCGTTCAAAGAGCCGACACAGGCACGATGGGCCGAGTGGCCGCCTCCTTCTGTGCTGTAAGATTCTATGATTCTACTGGATCGCACAGCCTGTGTCATTTCTCTGTGTACCAGTGTCAGCTCCCGTGCGAGCTGGTGGCTCGGGTTGTTGAGAACTTGCTGTGAGTTTGTGGTCTGGCTCCTTGCGCAATCAGTCCAGTGTAACTTGCAAAAGCGAGTTTTGTCCCTTTGGGTGCTGCAGTAGCCGCAGGGTTTCAGTGGGAGCATGCTGTGCCCGAGACTGCTTGCCGTGCTCTTTCTCGAACTTGTTTCCTTTTTACTATTTCTGTCTGAGTATTGTCCTCACATTTTGATTTTCACCTTTGTTTAATTTTCTCATTCCGGTAAGAGCTTTGAGCATAATATTATTTCATAGTTTTAAACTCTCTGTCCCCAGTCCTCCTGTTACCTATATCTCTGCTGTTCCCACCGCACACAGACTCTGTTTCGCTCCAATAGGGCTGGAGTTCATACTCCGTATAATGAGGTTAGATGGCGTCAGTCTCGAGCAGTGTGCATAAGTGCATGTGAAACTGGCCACCAATCGGCAGTAGTAACAGGGAGAGATGTAGGTAGATTGTGCAAGTATATAAGTGGGGTGGGGCTTGCGGAGTATGGTGCAGAGCTGCTGTGTGTTGGACCTGATTCACTCAATGCACCCAGTGACCTCTCTGGTTGGAAGAAATGGGCAAAAGATGGCACGTGCTTGACTCGCATTGCCTGATGCCCAACCTCGGAGCAGCATTGACAGCAAGGATGGATCTGTCTTTGGGAGTGAGATAATCTCTTCACTTCCCATTGGAGACCAGTGAATTAAGGATTATTTAAATATTGAACATACCTGATCAGGACGGGTTGAGTAACAAACTGGGCAAAAGAAATTTCAGACCCTGATGTATCTCACAGAAGATGATCGCTCTGTAAGCCTATGCCCCTATACTGACGTTTACATCTTACTAGGCTTTTCTTCTGACCCAACAGGGAACATACATTTACTTTGACTATGAGAAATGGGGCCAGAGAAAGAAAGAAGGCTTCACGTTCGAGTACAGATACCTGGAGGACAGGGACCTGCAGTAACCAGGAAGTGTACACCCTGTGCCAGGGTGGGCTTCTGCTCCCCGTGCTGCTGATTGACGCTCAGTAACCCGGTATCCGGCTCGCAGTCTGAACACACACAATTGTTCTTGGAAGAGAGCTTTCGTTTAGAGACCTTGTACAATTTTGAGGATAAAAAGAAAGGAGAAAGAAATCAGAAATGTTGTACATCATGTATTTTGTTCTAACCTGTGCATAAGATATTGTATTGGAAAATACTTTGTCAGGAATCTGTACAGTTCTGCGTTTAAAAAGCAGTTAGTGCTTGTATGAAAAAATAAAACATTTTTCATGTACCTTTGTCGATGTTTATTCAGCGCCAGTGTTGGAGCTTTGTGTTTTTTTTGGCCATTCAGGTTGTCTACTTGTTGGATCTAAGATGAACTTTGCGTTTCACTGTGTGCCGTGTAAACCTGTAAATAAGTGTCTGATGTACAAGACCGGGTGACGGGGCTGCCATCTATCTAAATTCTCACCTGATGTTTGCTAGTACATTGTTCTTCGTTCTCATCTCAGCCACCACATTCCTGTCTGCCCCTCCATCACTGTGATACTGGAATGAAACTCTCCATCCCAACTGCAGCCTTGCCTCCAGCTGATTTCTGCGTCTCCTGTCCCAGTATCTATCCCGCTGGGCTTTCGCTGATCTTATGCCGGCAGTGGAGCTTGCACTAAAGTCAGGAGTCTGGAATAGAAGCAGCAATATAAATATCCCCACACTGGGGGAACGGAGCAGGTAACCAGCTGCGCGCCAGGGGCTGCTGAGTCTTATCATCCTTGGAGAAACTGCTCCACTAGGAACGAGCCAGAGGGAGGTGTACAACATGCCTGCCCACCCCCACCGTACTTTGATCCACACAGACACGAGTTTAGTCTTGTATCTGAGTATGCACAGTAAGTACTCAGCCCTGCTCTCCCAGACAGCTTGCCATCTGAGCTTTGTTGGTGAGTTTCCATACAACCTTGTGTCTGAACCTGGTAAGGATTGGCATGGTATTGTATTTGATTCCCCAACCTAAGGCAATTGTCTCTTCCCTATTCACTCTTATTAAAGCCCTTCGTAATTTTAAAACCTCTTAAATCTTCTCTGCCTTCTCTGCTCTAGTGCAAATTGTATCTCGGGTCTGTCTCAGTTTCCCATGCCTGTATATCATCCTGGTGAATCTATTGCTGTATGGCTTTAATGTCCTTTCTTAAATGGGGCACTCAACACTGCGCACAATTTGCAACTGTATGCTTAGCTATCTTATGTTTTGTATAAATTTATTATTTTATTCTTGTACGCTGGCCCTATCAAACCCAAAATGCTGTTGGTCTTGTTATGGCTGTATCTACCTGTCAGTGTATAGCCCCATTACTTGTTTTTCTCTCAATGTATAACTTCACAATTAACCACATTAAATTGTATCTGCCACCTGCCTGTCCATTCCACTGACCTGCCGCCCTGTCCTTGCCAAACCCTCGCCCTTCTGTGTTGTCAGCACATTTTGTGACCGTGCTCCCTGAGCCCAGATCATCTCTACATACCGAGAGCGAAAGTGGACTCCTGGAGTGCACCACCTGCAACATGCCTCCAATCTGAGCAACACCCATTTGCCCTAACTCTCACTTTCTGACTTTTACTATCCTGATCTAAATAGGTTGAGCGCAAGGAAATGCCAATCAAGCCTGCTCCATCCACGGACCATGCATTACAGCCTATCGTCGATTCTGCCACCATCAACTTTAAGGGACATTGGTTCCTTCCCTTACCTACCTCCAAAAATTGAGTGCTGCTAATACCTATGACCTTTAGTCCCCTTTCTTGATGGATATTGATCCATTTCCTTTTTGAAGGTATTAACTGATCTGTTTGATTAAAACTGTTCTCTTTTCTCTTTACCTCCCAGGTTCAGTTAAGTATTTTCATTTTCATCGCTTGTAAACCTATAACCATGGTTTTCCTGTTCTGCAAATACTGTTGTGAGTAGTCAGCAATGAATGAAAAATGCAAGGTAACACTTTTTTACTCCCCATTTCACTTGGTATTAGATTGCAAGCCTGGTGTGATTGAGAACTTGTGGAGCGGGGAAATATTTCCGGAATTCTACCACTCCTGTTTATAAGACTGCCTGGTGCTGGGGGAGAAAGGATTGCTGTTTATCAACATGTGAAATCCTTCATCCCAAGTGTTTCTGAACAAGAGCTGCTGCCCCACAGATTTGTTGTGTTGCTGTCGGTGCTTTCCCCCCAATCTCTGAACCGGGAAAGGGCAGTTTGAAAGAGCTCCCGCAGTTGAGGTTGAACGCCGGAGGACGGCTGAGGATTTGCTCCGAGTAATGTTAACTGGGATTAATCAGGATCGGTATTTCTTCACAGCACCACTGCCAGTGTTTACTGCACACTGACTCTGATTAATCAAACAGGGCAATTCAAGGGGTTGGGGGACAGATAATGTGCTTTCTGTCTGGGCGCATCAGTTAATAAGTTGCAACTGAGTGTGTGTGTCTGTGGTGTGGTTAGAAGAGACCGCACTCTGCTTTGTTATGGAATTGGTGAGTTAAGCATAGAAATAACACTTAGTGAATAAATGTTTAACCATTTGTATGCCATATCTCTTATTTTAGCAGAGGTTGTTCTGGTTAATGACTGGACTCTCAATTCCTGGACCTGATCCTGTAAAAGGGTAAATTCCAGTGAGTTTTAGCCACACCAAATATAGTTAATATACTGAGCATGGAGTTTGGTGCTGTTTGCAGCCAGTATATAAACTACCGGGTCTCTCAGCAGCTGCCCCTGTCCAGAGGCTCTGAGCTCTGACCAGTCAATGCTGTGGTGGGAAACAGGCTGGTTATGAGCATGGAGGAGAATGCCCATAGTAAATGTGTTCTCCCTGTGAGAATTTGTGAATTTAAATTTTTGATATATTTTAGATAATGCCGTGGGTGAATAGAGCAGAGCTCTGTATATAACAGTACTGTCGGGTAAAACTGGTACAGATTTTCATAAAGGAACTGCCTTCGGGGAAACAAGGCTGAAAATAAAGGACGAGGGACTGCAATCGAGCAACAATTCAGGTAAATTCACAAGCTCAGAGTCTGAAATAAAGGAAAATAGATTTCAAATAACTTTTGTTTTCCCCAGTTTCTTGGTACCTTATCTGGAAGTTGAAGAAATAAGTCAAATGTTTTAAATCCTTTCTGGTTTGATGAAATTTGAGACTATAGAAATACCAGACTGCTAATGTTTTTAATATATCCTTTTCAATCTATTACAGTATTACTGGACCAGGGACTATATTAATGTACAACAACTTGCATTTATATAGTGCATTTAATGTAGTAAAATGGCCCAAGGCGCTTCACAGGAGTATAAGCAGAGACAATTTGACACCGAGCCACATGAGATATTGGGACAGGTGACCAAAAGCTTGGTCAAAGGTAGGTTTTAACAACTTGTATTTATATAGCGTCTTTATTATAGTGAAACGTCCCAAAGAGTGTTTTAAAGGAAGAGAGAGGTGTTTAGGAATGGAGTTTCAGAGCTTAGGGCCGAGGCAGCTGAAGGCATAGCTGCCAATGGTGGGGCGATTTAAAATCAGGGATGTGGAAGAGGTCAAAATCGGAGGAGTGCAGAGATCTCGGGGTTGTAGGGCTGGAGGAGGTTACAGAGATGGGGAGGGGCGAGGTCATAGAGGGATTTGAAAACCAGGATGAGAATTTTAAATTCGAGGTGTTGCTGGACTGGGAGCCAGTGTAGGTCAGCGAGCACAGGGGAGATGGGCGAATGGGACATGGTGCGAGTTAGGACACGGGCAGCCGAGTTTTGGATCAGCTCAAGTTTAGGAAGGGTGGGAGGCCGGCCAGGAGAGCTTTGGAATAATCGAGTCTGGAGGTAACAAAAGCATGGATGAGGGTAAGAATAAAAGGTTATAATTATGGGAAAGGGCTTGAAAAATACTTTTGTTTAACTGGAGCAGAAAAGGTTATGGGGGAGGGTAATTAATCAAAGTTTTCAAAATTTTGAAAGGTTTTGAGGTTAAATAATGAAAGATTGTTTCCACAGGTTGACAAAACAGAGAGGGGAATAAACTCAGAAGTTATCACAAGGGGGGAGTTGAAGAAATGTTTCACACAGCTATTGGAGCAGGGACTGCAGCACCAAGAGGAGCAGAGATTATAACATCATTTAAAAGGGAATTGGATAAGGATTTGAAAAGGAAGAATATAAAAGGGTACAAGGGAAGAAGGGCGATGTGTATAATAGAGCTCTTTGATGATCATTATTGCAAGTATGGTAAGAGCCATAAAAAGTTGAATTATTTTGAGCCTCACACTGAAACTGACAATAAATAATGGAGTTAGTGGAAGCTGAGCTCAGCCAGTGTAGAGGACGTGAAGCATAACCGGAGAACTCTGGAACTGTCCACTCAATGTTTGTTTAGGCCACTGTTGTATTACATTTAAAGAGAAAACAATTTAGCTCTCAGGTTCCCACCTATAAATGCATGAAATGGAAATTCACCCTAATATTTATAACAAAAATTGGATTGTGATTGAGGACAACAACAACTTGTATTTATATAGCGCCTTTTATGTAGTAAAACGTCCCAAGGCGCTGTACAGGAGTATTTTAAGACAGAGGATGCAATAGATTCGTACAGTAATGCGCTGTTGTTTTATAATTTATGATAAACTTCTGTTGAGCTCAATTTAAATTTACAGTTTTCCTGTGTGAAAGCAATGGTGCCGATTGGGATTGGTTGGATTATTCCACAGGTCTGATGTACAGGGCCTGCAGGAATCGGTCTGAGACCCCGGTCGTGCTGTAAAAAGCTCGTGCTGTCTTGTAGCATTTACATTGCTCGCTGGGGCACTCTGGTGCCCAGAGAGTGGTACTGCAGCAGATCTTATACACTTAGTGTCCCTAATCCAGTCTGTAGCCCTAGTTGGTGGTGAGGTAAGTTTACTTCATCTGTGTGGAATTGCTTGTTAATGAACATTTCTCTTGCAATTGTCAGCACTCTTGAAAGCAAATAGACCAACCTCGACAGTCGTGGCTCAGTGGGTAGCGCGCTCGCCTCGGAGCCAGAAGGTTGTGGGTTCAAGCACGTAATCCAGGCCGTCACTCCCAGGTGGTGATGACTTTCGGATGAGACGCTAAGTCAAGGCCCTGTCTGCCCTCTCGGGTGGATGTTGAAGTTCCTGGCACTAGAAGAGCAGGGAGTTCTCCCAGGTGCCCTGGGACCAATGTTTATCCTTTAACCAACATCACTGAAACAGATTACCTGGTCATTGTGATTGAGGACACAATAGATTCATGCAGTAAGACACTCTTCTTTTATAATTTATGAAAAACATGTGTTGTCTTGTCATTATCTCATTGCTGTTTGTGGCAGCTTGCTGTGCATAATTTGGCTGCCACGTTTCGTACGTTACCACAGTGTAAGTATTACACTCAAAAGTAATTAATTGGCCGTAATGCACTTTGGGACGTCCTGAGGTGAAAGGCGCTCTAGAAATGCAAGTCTTTTTACACAGGTGATGGGGCCGGAGACCATTTCTGTTGAGATTCTGTGCTTCTCCAATCTGAACATCCTTGTGCTTGTTCCGCTGAAGGCATTGTGACATAAATAAGGATTGCGGAGTGTGCGCAGACAGGATCAGCTCAGCACCAATTCCCATCTCCACTGCATACAGATTGTTTGCTCCCAGGTCTCTCATCTGATTGAACATAACTTGCACCGTCCTGAGCCTCCACTCTCGGGCAGGATATGGAGTCTCTGTTTTCCAGGACAATATGTACTCTGGAGAGTCACAGACTCACATCTGATGGTGTTCTACTTCCAGAGCTCAACTGGGAAACCATGGGGTGAAGAAGGTACATCAGCCCATTGAACCTCATCCTTCCAGCACGCCAATCCTACCGGCTCCCATTATAGCTTTAACTCCCACCGGGAGAGGTGAGCAGGGCCTCGGTTTAACCTCTGACCCAAACAATGGTACCTCTGACCCAAACAATGTTACCTCCAACAGTGCGGCGCTCCCTCAGCGCTGCCCCTCCGGCAGTGCGGCGCTCCCTCAGCGCTGCCCCTCCGGCAGTGCGGCGCTCCCTCAGCGCTGCCCCTCCGGCAGTGCGGCGCTCCCTCAGCGCTGCCCCTCCGGCAGTGCGGCGCTCCCTCAGCGCTGCCCCTCCGGCAGTGCGGCGCTCCCTCAGCGCTGCCCCTCCGGCAGTGCGGCGCTCCCTCAGCGCTGCCCCTCCGGCAGTGCGGCGCTCCCTCAGCGCTGCCCCTCCGGCAGTGCGGCGCTCCCTCAGCGCTGCCCCTCCGGCAGTGCGGCGCTCCCTCAGCGCTGCCCCTCCGGCAGTGCGGCGCTCCCTCAGCGCTGCCCCTCCGGCAGTGCGGCGCTCCCTCAGCGCTGCCCCTCTGGCAGTGTGCCCCTCTAGCAGTGTGGCGCTCCCTCAGCGCTGCCCCTCCGGCAGTGCGGTGCTCCCTCAGCGCTGCCCCTCCGGCAGTGCGGCGCTCCCTCAGCGCTGCCCCTCTGGCAGTGTGCCCCTCTAGCAGTGTGGCGCTCCCTCAGCGCTGCCCCTCCGGCAGTGCGGTGCTCCCTCAGCGCTGCCCCTCCGGCAGTGCGGCGCTCCCTCAGCGCTGCCCCTCTGGCAGTGTGCCCCTCTAGCAGTGTGGCGCTCCCTCAGCGCTGCCCCTCTGGCAGTGCGGCGCTCCCTCAGCGCTGCACTGAAGTGTTAGCCTGGATTATGTGCTAAATCTCTGGAGTGGGACTTGAACCCATGACCTTCTGAGGTGAGCGCTGCCGAGCCAAGCCAGCACCTGCCATTGGAAAGGGGGGGGGGGGAGGCCTTAAACCAATTAAAGCTGTTCTATTTCCCAGTGCCATTAGCTTTAGATTTCCATGCATCCGTTTTTCAGCTAATAGAGGCACCCCGTGTACAGGTTCAGTGCTGTAGAAGCTTTAGATACTGTGTAGAGTCAGGATCCAGAATTAGACTGGAAAACCCTGGGGACTGCCAGTGGCAGAACTCATCTGGGAGTGATGTTCATTTACCAACTCTGTTTATATGAGATTATTTGATTTATCCCTTTGAGTTACAGGGAGGGTTTCAGATTTACCCCTCTGATGTTTCCTACAATGCAGTGACTACACTTCAAAAGTATTTCATTGGCTGTAAAGCACTTTGGGACATCCTGAGGTTGTGAAAGGCGCTGGAGAAACGCAAGTCTCTTCTTCTCTGAGATACACGGGGGTAGATTTGCCCCTCTGGGTTGGGCAGGGGGTAGATTTGCCCCTTTGGGTTGGGCAGGGGGTAGATGTACCCTTCTATGGGGTGGGCAGGGGGTAGATGTACCCTTCTATGGGGTGGGCGGGGATATTGGGGGAAGAAATATCCAAATAGGCAATAATTTGCTTCAACACCAGGACCGAGGCGATAGTTTAATCTATTCGAAGTGATTCTCAGAGTAGCCAATAACTGGCATGAAGCTCGTTCAAACTAACTGACACTGTCTGCTCCAGTAGGTGGCGCACTCACAGCCCCCACAGTAGTGATGGAATTGTCTATTCACTGGAGATCAGCGTTGAAACTGAACTTCACCCCGCCCAGGGTCAGAGGCTAAGTACAGGTAAGGAAGGCCATTCGGCCCATCTTAAATCCTCACAACCCAATTGTGCCATCTGATTGTTTCTTAAATGATTTCCCGTGTTTTAGTCTCCACTGCTCTATCTGGGTGTTTATTACACTCATTGATCACTCCCTGGGGTAGATTTTGACTTTGCACGGTGTGTAAAATGGGTGATCGGGAAGCGGCGTCCCCTTTAACCTCTCTCCCAATTTTTCGTACCATTTGAAGAGGCCAGAGTTGGAGGAACACCGAGATCTCTTGGGGGGGGTTGTAGGGCTGGAGGAGGCTACAGAGATGGGAGGGGCGAGGCCATGGAGGGATTTGAACAAGATGATGAGGATTTTAAATTTGACCGGGAGCCAATATAGCTCAGTGTGCACAGGGGAGAGATGGGTGAATGGGACTTGGTGCGATTTAGGTTATGGGCAGCAGAGTTTTGGATGAGTTGACGTTTGTGGAGGGTGGAAGGTGGGAGGCCGGCCAGGAGAGCGTTGGAATAGTTGAGTCTGGAGGTAACAGAGGCATGGCTGAGGGTTTCAACAGCCAATGGGCTGAGGCAGGGGCAGACATGTGCAATGTTACGGGGCAGCATGTAGATGAGAAATAGGAGGGGGCCAAGGATAGATCCTTGGGGGCTCCAGAGGTAATGGTGCGGGAGCGGGAAGAGAAGCCATTGCCGGAGAGCCTCTGGCTACGACTGGACAGATAGGAATGGAACCAGGTGAAGGCAGGTCCCACCCAGCTGAGGAGGATGGAGTGGTCAACCGTGTCAAAGGCTGCAGACAGGTCGAGAAAGATGAGGAGGGTCACAGTCACATAGGATATCATTTGAGACTTTGATAAGGGCCGTTTCAATGCTGTGGTGGGGCGGAACCCTGATTGGAGAGACTGAAACATGGTGTTTCGGGAAAGATGGGCAAGGATTTGGGAGTCAGTTGGTCCAGGGCCACGTTCATTTCCCTCGTCCTCGTGTCTCTGGTGTCTCCTAACTTGCACCTAATACACAACAAACAAAGGTTCAGTGAGAGTGCTGAATACACAGTGTAAGTGGCCAGTATTGTGCACACTTGTACATGAGATATGCGTGTGTAAATCTGAGAAATGCAGGTGTGCAAAGCCAGACACTAGCACTTGTGAACAACAGAGAGACAGGAGGAAGCCAATCAGCTGCTCGAGCCAGTTCCGCCATTAGATCATGGCTGATTTATACCTCAGATGCCTGATCTGATCTTTCTCTGGTAGAGCAAAGATCAGGGACGCGGTTACACGTGAGCTGAGATCAGTATGAATGTGACTCATAGAATCATAGAAATTTACGGCACAGAAGGAGGCCATTCAGCCCATCGTGTCTATGCCGGCCGAAAAAGAGCTCTCCAGCCTAATCCCACTTTCCAGCTCTTGGCCCGTAGCCCTGTAGGTTCCTGCACTTCCAGTGCATATCATAGTACTTTTTGAATGTGATTAGATTCGAGAAGGTAATGCTAACCGGCTCTCTGTCTGACTGTCTGTTACACCCCGGTTGACTAATTTGAGGAGAGTGGAGATACTGCTTCCCTCTCAACAAAGGGTGGGCTGTATTTTTCCAAGTGATTGCTGCAATGTTGTGTACCTGTTCAAAGTGCAGTGAGAGATATTATTAAACTCTGCCAGGGGAGGCAACTGCTCCCATTATTGTGACTAAACCGGCACCTGTTGATAGTGAAGGAGCTGCCGAGGGAAATAACAACGTGTTTCCAAAACAACCGAACCTTGGCTAGCCGTGCCCTCGCCGTGGCAGCACCTGCTCTACTCCCCGTGGCAAACAGCTCCTGGCTTCATACCGGTTATTAGGGTTGCCAACTCGGATTGGATGTATTCCTGGAGCTTTCATCACATGACCTCCGCCTCTAACGCCACGCTCCCGCCATTGGACGCCCGACACATCCATCCTCGCGGTGCCCCGCCTTCCCGTGGCCAATTGGAAACCGAACTGACTCTTCATTGCAGTCAGAAATTGTGCTTTAGGCACTACAGGTAAAAGGAAAACTAAAACATGTAAAGCAATTAAACCAGGAGAGAGAAATAAGAAACATGTGAGTAAAACATGAGAGCTGAAGGACAGGCCAGGGTGTGCGGCCCGAATAAGCGTTCTTTAAACAAACACACTGAGTATAAGGAATACATTGAATGAACTGCTGGCACGAATTCAAATTGGAGGGTATGACATGGTAGCCATTACTGAGACATGGCTGCAAGACAGTCAGGACTGGGAACTAAATATACCAGGTTATAAGGTCTACAGGAAAGATGGGGGAAATGGCAGATGGGGAGGAGTAGCCTAAGTGATTAAGGATGAAATCACTTCAATGATGAGAGGATTTAAAGAGAGGTAAGCAGCCAGTGGAGACCTTATGGGTTGAAGTATGAAATAGGAAACGATCCAAGACTGCAGTGAGAGTTGTGTATAGGCCCCCTGGTAGCAGCTGTGAAGTGCTAGATTGTATAAATGCAGAGATTAGACAAGCGTGTAGCAAAGGCAGAGTGGTTTTAATGGGGGATTTTAACTTTCATATAGATTGGGGAAAGCAGACTAGCACCTGTCAGAAAGGTAGTGAATTTCTTGAGTGTGTTCGGCATAGTTTTCTACAACAATATGTCCTAGAGATAACAAGGGGGCAAGCCCTATTAGATTTAGTAATGAGTAATGAGCCAGATTTAGTTAACAGCCTAACTGTGCGTGAACATTTATCCAATAGCGATCATAACATGATCGAGTTCAAAGTAGCGTTTGAAGGGGAGAAACACAAAACAGCTACTAAGATTCTAGATTTGGGTAAGGACGACTTCAACGGGATGAGACAGAGACTGTCCACAGTAAACTAGGCAAATCTGTTAATGGGTAAAATGACAGAAGATCAGTGGAAGATTAAAAAAGAATTTAATGTGATACAGAACCAGTTTATATCCCTGAGGGGCAAGAGCTCTACTTGGCAAAAAAAAACAGCCATGGATAACTAAAGAGGTAAGGGACAGCATAAACCTAAAGGAAAGGGCATACAAAAATGCAAAAAATGGCACAGATCCTGGTGAATGGGAAAGATACAAAGAACAGCAAAGGGTCACAAAACAAACAGTAAGAGCTACAAAAAGGGAGTATGAAAAGAAACTTGCAAGGGTTATCAAAATCAATACGAAGAATTTTTACAGTTATATTAGGAAAAAGAGGGTAGTCAGGAGCAATGTTGGCCCCTTAAAAACTGAAAGTGGTGATATTGTCAATGATAAGGAAATGGCGGACATGTTGAATAATTACTTTGTCAGTATATACAGTAGAGGAAGAGGATAGCATGCCAGAAATCCCAAGGAAACTAATATTGAATCAGGGACAGGGACTCAATAAAATTAACGTAAGTAAAATAATGGCACTAAAGAGTGACAAATCCCCAGGGCCAGATGGTTTCCATCCCAGGGATTTAAAGGATGTAGGTGAGCACATTGCAGATGCCCTAATAATCCTCCAAAGTTCTCTCGATTCAGGAACCGTCCCTTTTAGATTGGAAAATTGCGCATGTCACTCTGCTTTTTAAGAATGGTGAGAGAGGGAAACCAGGGAATTATAGACCAGTTAGCCTAACATCTGTGGTCGGGAAATTGCTAGAGTCTATAATTAAGGTTAGGGTGACTGAACACCTCAAATTTTCAGTTGATCAGAGAGCCAGGATGGATTTGTGAAAGGTAGGTCATGCCTGACAAACCTGATTGAATTTTTTGAAGAGGTGACTAAACTAGTGGACAGGGGAATGTCTATGGATTTTATTTATGTGGATTTTATTTATATGGACTTCCAGAAGGCATTTGATAAAGTCCCACATAAGAGACTGTTAACTAAGGTAGAAGCCCATGCAATTGAGGACAAATTATTGACCAGGTTAGGAAATTGGCTGAGTGGCAGGAGACAGAGAGTAGGGATAATGGATAGGTACTCAAATGGGCAGGATGTGACTCGTGGTGTCCCGCAGGGATCTGTGTTTGGGCCTCAATTATTCACTATTTATTAACGACTTAGATGATGGCATAGAAAGTCATACAGTATATTAAAATTTGCCGATGAGATAAAGATAGGCGGCATTGTAGGCAGTGTAGATGAAAGCGTAAAATTACAAAGGGATATTGATAGATTAAGTGAATGGGCAAAACTGTGGCAAATGGATTTCAATGTAAGCGAATGTGAGGTCATCCACTTTCTAAATGGTGAAAAGCTAAAAACAGTGGATGTCCAAAGAGACTTGGGGGGGGTTCGGGTACATCGATCATTAAAATGCCACAAACAGGTACAGAAAATAATCAAAAAGGCTAATGGGATGCTGGCCTTGGAATACAAGGGAGTAGAGGTTATGCTGCAGCTGTACAAAGTCCTGGTTAGACCACACCTGGAGCACTGTGAGCAGTTCTGGGCACCACACCTTCGGAAGGATATATTGGCCTTGGACAGCTAAGACAATGAGGTGGGGTCACAGGGTATTTCGCTGTGTCTTTGATGTAATGCCTTCCTGACTGGCCTGATTGTCTGTCTGCCGAGGTGTGATGGAGGGCAGTCAGAAAGATTTTCTGTAGTCGTCTGACATTGTACGCTACACATTGTTCTCTGTCTATATATGCTTTGCTGATTTGTATTCCTTCACTTTACCTGACAAAGGAGCAGCGCTCCGAAAGCTCGTGATTTCAAATAAAACTGTTGGACTATAACCTGGTGTTGTGCGACTTCTCACTTATGTTCTTATGTTCATTGACCGATTGGATCATTCTAGACTGTCAGTCAAGCAGCCTTTCACCCATCTCTAATATTTTTATAACAAATAAATGGAAGTGTTACAAGAAAACAAAAAAAGCACACTTTTTGTTTAACGCCCCTGTGATTTCCCCCCTGGGTGGCTGGCGGCCGTGTCCTGGAGATTAATCTTCAATTCCTGGAGACTCCAGGGCAATCCTGGAGGGTTGGCGACCTCACTGGTTACTGAACTAGAAGCCAGCACCACACTGAGGGGGGTGGCTCTGCCTGTCTCCGGTCCGCAGCCTTGTCTGGGCCTGGAGTGGGCCAGGAGTGGGGAGCGTGCACTGACCACTTGTGCACTCGGCCTTCCGTTACTATGTTAAAGGCGCGATATCAATGCAAGTTGTTGTGACCGGTGGGCACTGCAAGGACTGGAGTGTTCTGTGGATACCAGAAACAATATTGCAATTTAGTTTTATGTTTCCTTTTGTTGATTGTGTGGTTAAGTTCTTTTATTAGTTGAGCTTTGATAAGAGTAAATAAGGAGAAACTGTTTTCACTGGCAGGAGAGTCGGTAACCAGAGGACACAGATTTAAAGTGATTGGCAAAAGAACCAGAGGGGAGATGGGAGGTATTTTTAACACAACAAGTTGTGATCTGGAACGCTGGTGTCGTAGAATCATAACGGCACAGGAGGAGGCCATTCGGCCCATCGAGTCCGTGCCGGCTCTCTGTAGAGCAATCCAGTCAGTCCCATTCCCCCCGCTCTATCCCCGTAGCCCTGCAAGTTTATTTCTCTCCAGTGCCTATCCAGTCTCCCCTTGAAAACATTGAGTGTCTCCGCTTCCACCACTTCCGTCGGCAGCGAGTTCCAGGTCATCACCACTCGCTGCGTTAAAAAAGTTTTTCCTCACATCCCCCCTGTATCTCTTGCCCAAAACCTTAAATCTGTGTCCCCTAGTCTTTGTACCATCAACTAGTGGGAACAGCCTTTCCCCGTCTAGCCTATCCAAACCCTTCATAATCTTGTACACCTCTATCAAATCTCCCCTCAACCTCCTTTGCTCTAATGAAATCAAACCCAACTTCTCCAACCTGTCCTTGTAACTAAGATCCCCCATCCCCAGAACCATTCTGGTAAATCTCCTCTGCACCCTCTCAAGGGCCTTCACATCCTTCCTAAAGTGTGGTGACCAGAACTGGACGCAATACTCCAGTTGTGGCCTAACCAGCGCTTTATAAAGGTTCAGCATAACTTCTCTACTTTTATACTCAATACCTCTTTATGAAGCCCAAGATCCCATATGCTTTGCTACCCACTCTCTCAATATGTCCTGCCACCTTCAGGGACCTATGCACATTAACTCCAAGGTCCCTCTGTCCCTGCACACTCTTTAAAACTGTGCCATTAAGTGTATATTGCCTCCCCCTGTTCCTTCTGCCAAAATGCATCACCTCACACTTCTCTGTATTAAATTCCATCTGCCACTTGTCTGCCCATTCTACTAGCCTTTCTATGTCCTGTTGCAGTCGATTGGTATCATCCTCACTGTTTGCCACACCCCCAAGTTTGGTGTCATCGGCAAATTTACGAAGGGTGGAAGCAGATTCAATAGTAACTTCCAAAAGGGAATTGAATAAATACTTGACATTTGCAGGGCTGTGGGGAAAGAGCAGGGGGAGTGGGACTAATTGGATAGCTCTTTCAAAGAGCCGGCACAGGCACGATGGGCCGAATGGCCTCCTTCTGTGCTGTCTGATTCTAGTTGTGCCCCCTTTTTCAAAAAAAACAGTGGGCTCATTTAAAATTGGGTTTTGTTGATGACACTGGAGTAACCCAGTGTATCCTTATGGGTTGTTAGAAAAAGGCAGATTGAGGTATGGCAGAAATGATCTACGATCCCCCGATTGTCTGCACTCGGGGACTGATGCCCTGTGAATTGCTGCCAGCCCCAGTACCACCCAGTGAGGGGCCATCCATCCCAGCACCACTAATACAAAGCTCAGTGCCTGTGTACTGACTGGCGGCCAGTCCTACCTGCCTCGTGTCAAACGTTGATTCTGGGACTTGCTCCCGAAAGTTGGGGTCGGTATTTGATTTCAAACTCGCTTGTTTGTAATTGTTGACTCCCAGTTGGTCCAGGGTCGCATTTATTTCACTCGTCCCTTGTCCTCGTGTTTCTGGTGTCTCCTAACTTGCACCTAATACACAACAAAACAATGTTCAGTGAGGGTGCTGAGTGCCCAGTGTATGTGGCTAGTATATCTCATGTACAAGTGTGCACAATACGTGCGTAAATACGGGAGATGCCGCAGGTGTGTAAAGCCAGACACTAGTACTTGAGTTAAAATTCTCATCCTTGTTTTCAAATCCTCCATGACCTCGCCCCTCCCTATCTCTGTAATCTCCTCCAGCCCCACAACCCTCGGAGATCTCTGCGATCCTCTAATTCTGGCCTCTTGCGCGTCCCCGATTTCCATCGCTCCACCATTGGCGGCCGTGCCTTCAGCTGCCTGGGCCCCGAGCTCTGGAATTCCCTCCCTAAACCTCTCTGCCTCTCCTCCTTTAAGACGCTCCTTAAAACCTACCTCTTTGACCCAGCTTTTGGTCGCCTGTCCTAATATCTCCTTATGTGGCTCGGTGTCAAATTTTGTTTGATAATCGCTCGTGTGAAGCACCTTGGGACGTTTTGCTACATTAAAGGCGCTATAGAAATACAAGTTTTGTTACCCAGCCTTTTAGCTCATGATTCAGCTGATTTTCATTGTGCGACAGAGGTTGGATTTTGACTGATTTAGGGTACTCTTTATTTATAGTACTCTAGTTTTCTGGCTATTTTACTGGACTAGAAATCCAGAGAACGTGAGTTCAAATCCCACCGTGGGCAGGTTGAGAATTTGAATTCAATTTAACATCTGAAACAAGAAGCCGCTCTCAGTAAGAGTGGCCGTGAATGAAGCTGTCGGATTGTCCTAAAAACCCAACTGGTTCACTAATGTCCTTTAGGGAAGGAAACCTGCCGTCCTTACCCAGTCTGGGCCCACACCAACATGGTTGACTGCCCTCTGAAGTGGCCCAGCAAGTTCCTCAGTGGTTCAAGCAGAAGGCCCACCATACTTTCTCAGGGCAACTAGAGACGGGCAATAAATGCCGGCCTTGCCAGTGACACCCACATCCCGAGAATGAATGAAGAAAATCCTTAGCAACAGAATGTTTGCTAAATAATGAGTCGTGACTGGAATGATTCACTGGAACGGAAATTTCTTTTTATTACTTTAAGGTGAGCCTGGTTAATGAATGATTGTTGAGCTGAGACTCCAGCCTGGGGTGGAACTCGTTAAGTGGTTTCTGGTTAGTTGATGATTAACTCCGCTCCATTCCTGAAGGTGCTAACTCTCGTTAAGACATCCTCCACGACCTCTCCCAGCTATTCGACAATGGAGGCTGGTCCTGTTCTCTCAATCGTTCACACAACTGTGTTCTCCAGCATGAAGAGCCGGTGATCAAGAGCAGGAACCCTGGTTAAATTCCTCTTGCTAGTCTGCGCTCCTCCAATTCTGGCCTCTTGAACATCCCCGATTTTAATCGCTCCACCATTGGCGGGCCGTGCCTTCAGCTGCCGAGGCCCTAAGCTCTGGAATTTCCCTCCTGTGAAGTGCCTTGGGATGTTTTACTACGAGGGTGGGTGCCGGGGTTAGGGATCGAGGGCGGAGTTGGGGTATGAGGGTGGAGGGGGGCGAGGACGGGGGGAAATGGGGGCAAGGGTGGGGGGAGGGGGGGCGAGGGCAGAGATTGCATTTAATATTTCCAACAATGAAAATAAGTTCTCCAGGGCCGGAGGGGTGGGCACTGAGAGCCAGCTCAAACGCTGCCACTTCTCTCAGCCTGGCTGAGTGGGGGGTTTCCCTGTTTTATAACCCTCCTCTCCTGAAGATGCTGGATACAGTTCCACCAGTTGCCTCCCTCCACTGCCTCAACCAAGGCTCATCCGTCACGTGTGAGTGTCAGCAAGCTATTCTGGCATGGAGGCATCACAGTCGAGCTCAACTCTGTCCTCACCAGCATGGTCAACAGACACCATCAGGAGCCGGAGTCCTGGCAGTGATCAGCGAGCTGGGTTCGAAGCTGGGATCTGCACCAGTACCACACTGGGGATGCCACAGTAGGCCATTGAAGGAGCAAGTGAGGGTCAGAAAGAGCAATATAATGTGCAATAAAAATGTAATAAATCGGGTCAGATAGTTTGCGATTCGTTGGAGCCAAGCTGCTCTTCAGGTTGAAGTTGATCTCTGGAGGCCCCGTAGCACAAGGGATCATTGGGATAGATTTCCACCCACCACCTGCCGAGGTGGATCGCTCGCCCGTTGTAGAACCCGCCTGATTTTCATTCCATTGAAATGAATATCCAATAATCCAAGGGAATGAGCACGGCAAGGATCGGAGAGTGAGGGATATCACCAAACACACACTGTTTTAAAGTAAGTTTTACTCTCCTCATTCTCCCTGCACCCCCCGGGGTGGCTGTTAACCCAAGTGCAGGAGGTACATTGCCCTGACTGGACCTGCTGGCTATATGTTGCCACCATCCTCTGCTGACGGCAAGGGCTGGGACATCCTGTTGGAGAGAGTCTCTCAAATAAGGTGCGTGTGGGATTTGTAGATGAGGGACGGCGACCGTGGTCCGTGCTGTGGGATCAGGAGCTTGGCAAAGACCCGGAGCATTGGGAAAATACAGGCAACACCAAACATATTATGAAACTTCCAACTTTAAGCAAGCAACAATAAAAACAACTACACCAACGACGGCCAAGAGATTACTGTAGATCCCAGTAGATTATTCAGATCAGTTACATTATTGTGCAGCCTCTGATAGAAAAAGAAAGTCTTGCATTTCTACAGCGCCTTTCACAACCTCAGGACACCCCAAAGCGCTTTACAGCCAATGAAGTACTTTTTTTGAAGTGCAGTCACTGTTGTAATGTGGGAAACGTGGCAGCCAAATTGTGCACAGCAAGCTCCCACAAACAGCAATGTGATAATGGCCAGATAATTGGTTTTAGTGATGTTGGTTGAGGGATAAATATTGGCCCTAGGACACTGGGGAGAACTCCCCTGCTCCTCTATGAATAGTGCCATGGGATCTTTTACGTCACCTCTGACAGTGCAGCACTCCCTCAGTACTGCACTGGGAGTGTCAGCCTGGATTATGACCTCAAATCTCTGGAGTGCAACTTGAACCCCACGACCCTCTGACTCAGAGAGGAGAGTGCTGCCCACTGAGCCATGGCGTGGACACAAGAAGAGACAAATATTTGCAGGGCTCTCAGTCTGGTGGTTACTGCAGGATCAGGATGGCTGGAACCAAGAGAGGAAAACAGAGAAGGTGGGAGATAGGAATGTGTGGAGAACTGGTTTCTGAATTAAGCAATCATAGATCAATCAACGTGTAGTTTCGACATGTAACCATGACTTGTAGAAAACCGCAGTGAAGGGCTGGGCCTGTCTTATCTTCTCTCCAGAGCGTGTAATACAGATGGAATTTTGTTGCCAAACTCAGAACAACAGAGTTTCGGAAAACACCCGATAGTTTCCTGGGAAACCACTGCTTAAATCACAAGGATTTCTAAATGCTGGAAATTAATAGATGTTTGAGAATGTGGGGGTGACATCACAAGCTACAAACCCCTGTGTCGTGGGCAGTGCCATAGGGTCATAACGGCACAGAAGGAGGCCATTCAGCCCATCGAATCCGTGCCGGCTCTCTGTAGAGCAATCCAGTCTGTCCCATTCCCCCGCTCTATCCCCGTAGCCCTGCAAGTTTATTTCCCTCAAGTGCCTATCCAGTCTCACCTTGAAAACATTGAGTGATAAGACATGGGTCTGTACCTGCAACTCCAAACACTGAGATACCGCAATCTCTGGAGCACCAGGAGGAGTGCAGACCCTGTCCTGCAGGGAGGATGAATCTGAAAGTCTGTCATTCACAGGTGTAACTGCACATAAGAAGGGGGTGGGGGGGAACATTCAGGATTTGGTGTGCAGATCAGAGAAAGAAAGAATTTGCATTTTACAGCGCCTTTCATGACCTCAGGACGTCTCAAAGCGCTTTACAGCCAATGAAGCACTTTTTGAAGTGTTGTCACTGTTGTAACGTAGGAAACGGGGCAGCCAATTTGCGCATAGCACCACAAACAGCAATGTGATACTGTCCAGATAATCTGTTTTAGTGATTTTGGTTGAGGGATAAATATTGGCCCAGGACACCGGGGAGAATTCTCCCTGCTCTTCTTCGAATAGTGCAGTGGGATCTTTTACGTCTACTTGAGAGAGCAGACAGGGCCTTGGTTTAACATCTCATCCAAAAGACGGCCCCTCCGACAGTGCAGCTCTCCCTCGGTACTGCCCCTCCGACAGTGCAGCGCTCCCTCAGTACTGCCCCTCTGACAGTGCAGCTCTCCCTCGGTACTCCACTTGGAGTTTCAGCCGAGATTATCTGCTCAAATTTCTGGAGTGGGACTTGATGCCATGACCTCCTGACTCAGAAGTGAGTGTGCTACCCACTGAGCCACGGCTGACGGTGTGACCTGTGGGGGGGGGGGGGGGGCAACTCCTACATTCGCCCTCTGCCCAAACCCCATTTTCTGGCTGTGTCTATACTGTCCCCCCAGGCACTCACACCTCCAATCATTGGTGGAAGCCTCACCGTGGAATTGCAGCGCCTCCTTTTGGCCAGGAGTGTGCGTGACAGGAGGCGAGATGGAGAAAAATAATAAAACACAAAGCAAAAAACCTGGATGAAGATCTGATGAAACAAACCGCACTTTTCCGTTAGATTCTGTCGATTCTGCGGTTCCATTTCTATCTCGGAGAATGATTCACGATAGTTTTTATACATTCCCGATTTCCATTGCTCCACCATTGGCGGCCGTGCCTTCAGCTGCCTGGGCCCCGAGCTCTGGAATTCCCTCCCTAAACCTCTCCGCCTCTCTCTCTCTCTCCTTTAAGTCGCTCCTGAAAACCGACCTCTTTGACCAAGCGTTTGGTCACATGTCCTTGGTGTCAGACTTTGTCTGATTACGCTCCTGTGAATCGCCGTGAGACGTTTCACAATGTTAAAGGTGCTATATCAATGCAAGCTGTTGTCTACCGCCATAGGAAGCCTGCATTCACAATCCCATCACATGTTCCAATAAATCCTTATCCCTCCCAAATGGTCTGTGTCTGATTTGTAATCATTTATTAATCTTTGTTCCAATGCCATTGGATTGTTTGTCCCAGGAGAGCAGGTATAGAGAGTACAGGTGGGGGAGTGCTGGATTACGGAGGGTGCAGGTGTCTGTCGAGGAGTGGCATCAGGTGGCTACATGCCGATTTCTTTCCATGACCGTGCACACTCTCGCCGTGCTGTTTTGTTTATACCACGCAGCATCCTGGTGTTTGTGTTTAAACAGAGAGCACTGTAGCTGGGAGAGGTGAGCCAGAAGACAAATAGTGCAGATTTTCCAGGTTTTCAGGCAGAGAGCCACTCCGAGGGGATCCGCGATACTTTCAGGAGAAGACTTCCACCCTGCGTTCCCTGCAGCCTTCTCATGACAACACTAAAAGACCCAACAGCGGAAAAATAAAGCATCCAATCACAATTTGGTTGTAATTATTCCGATTTTAAAACAAAGGCGGAACTTTGATTGGTGCCCTGACGGTTCAGGTGGCCCTGGCTGGATAGGCAGTGCACTGTGGGTAGGCTGAGTGCTTCTAGCCATTTAAACTCCGCAGTTCCCCAACACACATTTGGGGATTGCTGAGCCTTGGATCTTGCCCCCAGACTCTCTGAATGGAGGTAAGTGAGGCGTATCTCTCCAGGGGCGACTGCGCACCCCACATTGGGCGGCCACAACCTCCCAACACTGTCGATTCTTCGGTGCCTTGCAAATCTGTTCTTTTATCCGTTTGATGTATAAACAACCCCCCCCCCCCCCCTTTCAGTAAAGCCTTCGGACATTTTCTACATTGAAGGAACTAACCCTAATCTTAACATTAACCCTGACACCTAACCCCAAAACCTAAGGCCTAACCCTAACCCTCACTTGAACCCATGGCCACGTGAGCCTCGATTATAATGCAGCTGGAAGTGAGGGCGATGGTTCCTCTGGGGAGTGCAGCCAGAGCCAAGTCCACGGCACCACGGGTGGCTCAGCTGTACGGGGGGGGGGAGGGGGAAGATCGGGAGGCAATAGTGGTAGGGGATTCGATAGTTAGGGGAACTGACAGGTGTTTCTGCGGCCGCAGACGTGATTCCAGGCTGGTATGTTGCCTCCCTGGTGCCAGGGTCAAAGATGTCACTGAGCGGCTGCAGAACATTCTGAGGGGGGGCGGGTGAATAGCCAGAGGTCGTGGTCCATATCGGTACAAACGACATAGGTAGAAAAAGGATGAGGTCCTGCAGGCAGATTTTAGGGAGCTAGGAAAGCGATTAAAAATCAGGACCTCAAAGGTCATAATCTCTGGATTACTCCCTGTGCCACAAGCTAGTGAGTATAGAAATAGGAGGATAGAGCAGATTGGCTGGAGAGATGGTGCAGGAGGGAAGGCTGCAGATTCCTGGGACATTTGGACCGGTTCTGGGGGAGGTGGGACCTGCACATGCTGGACGGGTTGCACCTCAACAGAGCCGGAACCAATGTCCTCGCGGGGGGGTTTAAACTAATTTGGCAGGGGGATGGTCACGAGAATGTTCTTCTTAGGCAGTCCCTCGGAACAGAGGATGATTGCTTCCACACTAAAAATGAGTTCTCAGGTGACTGATGAGTCCAATGCGGGACCTACAGTCTCTGTCACAGGTGGGGCAGACGGTGGTTGAAGGGGCGGGTGGGTGGGGTGCTTGGGTTGACGTGCGCTCCTTCCGCTGTTTGCACTTGGCTTCCGCTTGCTCCCGGCGAAGAGACTCGAGGTGTTCGGCGCCTTCCCGGATGCTTCTCCTCCACTTTGTGCAGTCTTGGGCCAGGGATTCCCAGGTGTCGGTGGGGATGTTGCACTTTTTCAAGGAGGCTTTGAGGGTGTCCTTGAAGCGTTTCCTCTGCCCACCTGGGGCTCTCTTGCCGTGTCGGAGCTCCGAGTAGAGCGCTTATTTTGGGAGTCTCATATCGGGCATGCGAACGATGTGACCCGTCCATCGGAGCTGATCGAGCGTGGTCAAAGCTTCGATGCTGGGGATGTTGGCCTGAGCGAGAACACTGACATTGGTGCGCCTATCCTGCCAATGGATTTGCAGGATCTTGCGGAGGCAGCATTGGTGGTACCTCTCCAGTGTTTTGAGGTGCCTGCTGTACATGGTCCATGTCTCTGAGGCATACAGGAGGGCGGGTATCACTACTGCTCTGTAGACCATGAGCTTGGTGCCGGGTTTGAGGTCCTGGTCTTCAAACACTCTCTTCCTCAGGCGACCGAAGGCTGCACTGGCATACTGACGGCGGTGTTGGACTTCGTCATCGACGTCTGCCCTTGTTGACAGTAGGCTCCCGAGGTATGGAAAGTGGTCCACGTTGTCCAAGGCCTTGTCATGGATTTTGATAATCGGGGGGCAGTACTGTGTGGCGGGGGCAGGTTGGTAGAGGACCTTTGTCTTACGGATGTTTAGTGTAAGGCCCATGCTCTCGTACGCTTCGGTGAAGGTGTTAATGATGGTTTGGAGTTCGACCTCCGAGTGTGCGCAGACGCAAGCGTTGTCTGCATACTGTAATTCGACGACTGAGGAAGGGACGACCTTGGATCTGGACTGGAGGCGACGGAGGTTGAACAGTTTCCGTTTGTTCTGTAAATTAGCTCCACTCCAGCGGAGAGCTTACTGAGGGTGAGATGGATCATTGCCGCAAGGAAGATCGAGAAGAGCGTTGGTGCGATGACACAGCCTTGCTTGACCCCGGTCCGTACATGAATTGGGTCTGTGGTGGAACCATTGGTCAGGATCACGGCTTGCATGTCGTCGTGAAGCAGGCGGAGGATGGTGACAAACTTTTGAGGGCAGCCGAATTTGAGGAGGACACTCAATAATCCCTCACGGTTGACAGTGTCAAAGGCCTTTGTGAGGTCAAAGAAGGCCATGTACAGCGGTTGGCGCTGTTCCCTGCATTTCTCTTGTAATTGGCGCGCGGTGACGATCGTGTCCATTGTGCCCCTTAGTGGGCGGAATCCGCATTGCGACTCTGGGAGGAGCTCTTCAGCCACTGGGAGAGGCGATTGAGGAGGATTCTTGCGATGACTTTCCCTGTGGCAGACAGTAGGGAAATTCCTCTGTAATTACCGCAATCGGACTTGTCACCTTTCTTGAAGATGGTCACAATTACGGCGTCTCTGAGATCCCCTGTCATGCTCTCCTTCCAGATAAGAGAAATTAGTTCATGAATTTGCGCCAGTAGTGCTTCTCCGCCATGCTTTAGTGCCTCAGCAGGGATTCCATCTGCTCCTGAGGCCTTGTTGTTCTTCAGTTGTCGGATAGCCTTTTCAACCTCATGCCGGGCTGGGGTTGTGCTGAGATGGTGGCGGGTAGCATGCTGTGGGATGGAGCCGGAACTAATGTCCTCGCGGGGGGGTTTAAACTAATTTGGCGGGGGGATGGGCACCAGGATGTAGTATTAGAAAGAACATAAGAAATAGGAGCAGGAGTCGGCCATTTGGCCCCTCGAGCCTGCTCCGCCATTCAATAAGATCATGGCTGGTCTTCTACCTGAACTCCACTTTCTTGCACTATCCCCATATCCATTGATATGCTTAATATTCAAAAATCTATCGATCTCTGTCTTGAATATACTCAATGACTGAGCCTCCACAACCCTCTGGGGTAGAGAATTCCAAAGATTCACCACCCTCTGAGTGAAGAAATTTCTCCTCATCTCAGTCTTAAATGGCCGACCCCTTATTCTGAGACTGTGACCCCTGGTTCTAGACTCCCCAGCCAGGGAAACATCCTCCCTGCATCTACCCTGTCAAGCCCTGTAAGAATTTTGTATGTTTCAATGAGATCACCTCTCATTCTTCTAAACTCTGGAGAATATAGGCCTAGTCTACTCAATCTCTCCTCATAGGACAATCCCCCATCCCAGGAACCAGTCTGGTGAACCTTCATTGCACTCCCTCTATGGCAAGTATATCCTTCCTTAGGTAAGGAGACCAAAACTGTACACAATACTCCAGGTGTGGTCTCACCAGGGCCCTATATAATTGCAGTAAGATATCTTTACTCTTATACTCTCATCCTCTTGTAATAAAGGCCAACATACCATTTGCTTTCTTAATTGCTTGCTATATCTGCATGTTAACTTTCAGTGATTCGTGTACAAGGACACCCAGGTCCCTCTGAACACCAACATTTCCCAATCTCTCTCCATTTAAAAATCCTCTGCTTTTCTATTTTTCCTACCAAAGTGGATAACTTCACATTTCTCCACATATTCTATTTGCCATGTTCTTGCCCACTCACTTAACCTGTCTATCTCCTTGAAGCCTCCTTACATCCTCCTCATAACTTACATTCCCACCCAGCTTTGTATCATCAGCAAACTTGGATATATTACATTTGGTTCCCTCATCCAAATCATTGATGTAGATTGTGAATAGCTGAGGCCCAAGTACTGATCCTTGCGGTACCCACCAAAGCAGAAACAAAGTGCACAAAGGATGGGGAGAGACAGATAGCACTAGAGTAAGAAATAGTGAGGTATTAGGTTGGGTCAGATTAAGAGAGAATACAAGAAGGTCTAAGATAGATTTACAGTGCATATGTGGAAATGCACGAAGTGTGGTAAATAAGGTTGATGAGCTGCAGGCGCAAATAGACACATGGGAATATGATGTCGTGGTGATAATGTAGACCTGGCTCAAAAAAGGACAGGATTGGGTTTTAAATATTCCTGGATATAAGGTGTTCAGGAAAGATAGGGAAGGAAAGAAAGGAGGTGGGGTGGCGGTATTGGTTAAGGAGAATGTTACAGTGCTGGAGAGAGAGGATGTCCTGGAGGAGTCGAGGACAGAATCTATTTGGTTAGAGTTAAATAATAGAGGGACAGTAATTACGTGGATAGACTAGAGAAGCTGGGGTTGTTCTCCTTGGAGCAGAAAAGGTTGAGGGGAGATTTGATAGAGGTGTTCAAAATCATGAGGGGTCTAGACAGAGTAGATGGAGAGAAACTGTTCCCCTTGGCGAAAAGGTCGAGAACCAGAGGACACAGATTTAAGGTGATTGGCAGAAGATCAAAAGGCGACATGAGGAAAGACGTTTTTACGCAGCGAGTGGTTAGGATCTGGAATGCACTGCCTGAAAGGGTGGTGGAGGCAGATTCAATCACGGCTTTCAAAAGGGAATTGGATAAGTACCTGAAGGAAAAAAATTTGCAGAGCTACGGGGAAAGGGCGGGGGAGTGGGACTAGCTGAAGTGCTAGTGAAAAACAAGAGCTGGCCACTTACTGAACCCAGCACCCTCTGACATTGCTCCTGGTCTATTTCCTTCATTTTGTTGCAGTGTATTCTGAAGTATCAAAGTGTGGGCGTAACACTGCAGCTGCTGAACATCACACACACCCGGGATTTGTCACTCAGCGGGGTTTTCAGAGAATCAAACATAACAGGATCTCCCAGTTTAAACCGAACACTGAGCCCAGCAGACGCCAAGGAACTTTGTGCTGTTTGCCAAGAGTGACCTTGTTTCCATTTCCCTGTGCTCCCCAGTAGTTGATCCAAGTAGGTGAGAGCACTAAATCCTAAATCATCGCAGTTTTCTCCAATTTGATTGATATATTAAACAAGCCATGTTAAACCTGTACTCAAATGAGAAGTCGCACAACACCAGGTTATAGTCCAACAGATTTATTTAATTTTACAAGCTTTCGGGGCAGTTCGCTCCTTCGTCAGGTAAGTTTAGCAGTGAGAGAATCTCCCAGAATTCACAATTTAAACACAGACAAAATATATTCAAATCTTTCCCTACATCAAAGAGCATAGCCAAGACAATGAGATGTGTCCCAGGGGGTCCAACGTGTCAAACCACCTGCTGGCTGCATATCCTGGGTTGCCTCCCAGTCGGGGAACACTTCAGCAGCCAGGGGCATTCAGCCTCGGATATGCGGGTAAGCGTTCTCCAAGGCGGCCTTCGAGATACACGACAGCGCAAAATCATAGAGCAGAAACTGATAGCCAAGTTCCGCACTCATGAGGATGGCCTCAATCGCGATATCGGGTTCATGTCACGATACAGAACGTGACTTGACATCATGGCCGGTCTTCCCAGGTGTTTTTTTTTTAAAAAGGCTAACACAAGAACCTACACAGATTGACAGGATATGCAGCCAGCAGGTGGTTTGACACGTTGGACCCCCTGGGACACATCTCATTGTCTTGGCTATGCTCTTTGATGTAGGGAAAGATTTGAATATATTTTGTCTGTGTTTAAATTGTGAATTCTGGGAGATTCTCTCACTGCTAAACTTACCTGACGAAGGAGCGAACTGCTCCGAAAGCTTGTAAAATTAAATAAATCTGTTGGACTATAACCTGGTGTTGTGCGACTTCTCATTTTTGTCCACCCCAGTCCAACGCCGGCATCTCCACATCAAAACCTGTACTCAGCAACCCAGCACTTACCCCAGCAGCCCGTGTGAATCTAAACCAGAGCCAAGCAGAGATCTCTCCACAGCTTAAAGTCTTTCAAATACTGTTTGTAACTAGATCTCGACTTATCAGAAAACTTTACTCCACAATGTTTTGGTTAGCTGGTTGGGTGCTACATGCAGAAACCCAACAGCAACAACACGGCCTCCAATAACTTGTATTTATTAGGGTTTAGGGTTACAACAACTTGCATTTATCTATCACCTTTAACGCAGTAAAACATTCCAAGGTGCTTCACGGGAGAGTTGTCAGACAAAATTCGACACCAAGCCACGTACAGATATTAGGACAAGTGACCAAAAGCTTGGTCAAAGAGGCAGGTTTTAAGGGGTCTTAAAGAAGGAGAGAGAGGCGGAGAAGTTTAAGGAGGGAATTCCAGAGCTTAGGGACCAGGCAGCTGAAGGCACGGCCACCAATGGTGGAGCGATTATAATCAGGGATGCTCAAGAGGGCAGAATTGGAGGAGCGCAGAGATCTCGGAGGATTCTGGGGCTGGAAGTGGATACAGAGATAGGGAGGGGCGAGGCCCTGGAGGGATTTGAAAACAAGGACGAACCCACAACCTTCTGACTCAGAAGCGAGAGTGTTTCCACTGAGCCACGGCTGACACCAAGGTTGCACCTGAATACTCCAAGTGTGCCTTGTACAGACTTCTTCTCACCTCCTGGGGTTTTTGCTCTTCCGCTCTGGCTTTACCTCCCGAGATCCAGTTAGCTTTCAGCCGGAGGTCGGTTAACTAAGCACCGACCAGGAGTTCCCGGTCTGTGTGACTCAGTCATTGCAGTTTTTAAAAAATGTTTTGTAATTTTCCCATCACAAATTCTTTGCAGTAATGGAGGAAACGCCATACCAATTAGTACTAGTAAAGAAAGATAGCAAAATACTGCAGATGCTGGAAATCCGAAATAACAACAGAAAACGCTGGAAAAACTCAGCAGGCGAGGCAGCATCCGTGGAGAGAGAAACAGAGTTAACGTTTCAGGTCGAAGACCTTTCGTCTGACGAAAGGTCTTCGACCTGAAAGGTTAACTCTGTTTCTCTCTCCACGGATGCTGCCTCGCCTGCTGAGTTTTTCCAGCGTTTTCTGTTGTTATTCTAGTAAAGAAAGACATTGGTTAGTTCTGGTAAATCCATTGTTATTTAGAGTGCTAAATGGGAAAGAAATGATGAGACTATACAGCTCCCATTTGCTGCTATCACAGAACACAGGATGGACACAGGTGATGGAGGCCATTTTCACCTTCATACAAAGGGTAGTGGAAATCTGGAACCCCCCCCAAAAAAAGCTGCTGAGGCTGGGGATCAATTGAAAATTTCTAAACTGAGATCGATAGATTTTTGTTGGGTAAGGTTATTAAAGGATATGGAATCAAGGCGGGTGGATGGAGTTAAGATACAGATCAGCCATGATCTCATTGAATGACGGAACAGGTTCGAAGGGCTGAATGGCCTCCTCTGTTCCTATGTTCCATTTGGCCCATCCATCCAGAAAGACCCTACTGTGCCCAGCACTCCACCCAGGGCTGATTTTAGGAATTCCCCCTCCAGAGCCCAATCCAGGTATCTCTCTCACTCCCAGTGTGAAGAAGGACATTCTGAAATCAGTCCTAAATTTCCCTTTCCCCAGTCTGATCCCGTGTCTCCTACGGTCATGGTTCAGTTTGAAGTCATTCTCTGGATTTCCGTAACTCTACAAGGTCCCCTCTCAATCACCTCCTTTCACAGCTACGATTTCAAGCCTTCCTCATAACTCATTAATTAATAAAATCAACGCTCGTGACTCACTTTGGACCTTTGCCTGATTTCCTGCCAGAAGCAAAAAAAAAATCAAAAACCTCTGAGCTGAATGTCTGTTTGAGGTTGGGGACATCTGAGGGAAGATGATTAATTGTTGACCATTGATCAGGCTCTAGGTCAATCCTCCCTCCTCCTCGGTGAATAAATAAACACTAGTCTCTTCCATGTGAGCAGAACGGCTAATGATCGGATTAACCAGGACAGGTGGCTCAAAGCAAACCTCAGTACAGATTAACATCTCCATTGGTTGCTGTGGTAACCAGTATCTACAATTAAAGGTGTGTTGATACCAGAGAAAAATAGTTAGGTAGCTATTTCCACTGTTTTGGAACCATGCAAAATGATTAACAGAGAACATAGGAATGTTACAAAACGAGCCTTGCATGGCGTGCATGCAGTGTAACCTGAGCTATAGCTGTTGGCTGGGTTCCTCCCTCTGTGTGGTTCCTTCAACTCACTGCAGCACAAATCAGTGAATAACAAGATCTTTCTCCATAGACATCCTCACAACCAGCAACACAGCACAAATAGAATGGTCTCCATTCACTGGGGTACAGTTCCTGAAGGTGCTGACTCTCACTGGGATACAGTTACTGAAGGTGCTGACTCTCACTGGGGTACAGTCCCTGAAGGTGCTCTCACTGGGGTACAGTTCCTGAAGGTGCTGACTCTCACTGGGGTACAGTTCCTGAAGGTGCTGACTCTCACTGGGGTACAGTTCCTGAAAGTGCTGACTCTCACTGGGGTACAGTTCCTGAAGGTGCTGACTCTCACTGGGGTACAGTTCCTGAAGGTGCTGACACTCACTGGGGTACAGTTCCTGAAGGTGTTGACTCTGACTGGGATACAGTTCCTGAAGGTGCTGACACTCACTGGGGTACAGTTCCTGAAGGTGCTGACTCTCACTGGGGTACAGTTCCTGAAGGTGCTGACTCTCACTGGGGTACAGTTCCTGAAGGTGCTGACTCTCACTGGGGTACAGTTCCTGAAGGTGCTGACACTCACTGGGGTACAGTTCCTGAAGGTGCTGACTCTCACTGGGGTACAGTTCCTGAAGGTGCTGACTCTCGCTGGGGTACAGTTCCACAGACACTGACTCTCACTGGGGTACAGTTCCTGAAGGTGCTGACTCTCACTGGGGTACAGTTCCTGAAGGTGTTGACTCTCACTGGGGTACAGTTCCTGAAGGTGCTGACTCTCACTGGGGTACAGTACCTGAAGGTGCTGACTCTCACTGGGGTACAGTTCCTGAAGGTGCTGACTCTCACTGGGGTACTGGTTCAGTGAGTACCAGCTACGCTCTGGTACCTGATCTAAATGCCCATTCTGTTGGCCGGGGTTTTGATTAGAGAGAACTTCACAGTCGGGACTGATCCCCTCCTCAGCTATGTCCTCACACATATACCTCCTACCAGCTGTCACTAGATAGTGATCAGGGGCAGGAACCTCTCTGATTTGCCCCTACCCCACGACCCAGGGGTGCTGAAGCTAATGGAGGCCCCTACTGCAGCCCTGGGTTAGTTCAGTTAATTTAGCACAAACTAGAGATCTAACCAGGGACCTTGTACCCGAGCCACTCGATAAACTCACTGACTACCGTGGAGCCCTGCCTGGTTATCCAGTACGATGTAAGATAGTGCAGTCAGCTTTTAGATGGGGTGAGCAGGAGAGCAATGGCAAAAGGTATAGGGGTGGGGAGCTGAGGGGGGGGGGGGAATTCTGTGGGGAACAGGTGTGGGAGATGGAAGTGGAGGATAGGATTGAGAGAGAAATGGGGATGGAGACAGAGATCTTGGGACAAGATGAGAGACAGAGAAAAAGAGTGAAGTGAAAGATGCAAGATGTGTGTATGTATTTGTGTGTTGGTGAATTTTAAACACCTCCATTAAATCTTCTCTTAACCTTCTTTCCTCCAGTGGAACCAGTCCCAGGATCTTGTGCGATAGCAAAATACTGCAGATGCTGGAAATCCGAAATAACAACAGAAAACGCTGGAAAAACGCAGCAGTCCAGACAGCATCCGTGGAGAGAGAAACAGAGTTAACGTTTCAGGTCGAAGACCTTTCATCAGAACTGGAGACAGCAGGAAATCAAATAGATTTAAAGCAAGGATAAAGCTGGGAAAAGGGGGAGGGGATGAAAGAACAAAAGGAGAGATTAAGAGACATTAAGAGATGATCAAGGCAAGAGGTGGTGTTAATGTGACAGGTTGAGGCTGAAAGAAGTGTGAAATGTACTGGCAGAATGAAGGACAGCTGCCAGCTTCTAGGAGGAAAAAAAAGAAAGGGGGGGGGTAAACAAAAGGGTGGATGAGAAAATAAAATATAAATGTGATAGGGGCTGAGGTTATGATCTAAAATTGTTGAACTCGATATTGAGTCCAGAGGGCTGTAGCGTGCCTAAACAAAAGATGAGGTGCTGTTCCTCGAGCTTGCGCTGAGCTTCCATGGAACAGTGTAATAGGCCGAGGACGGTGAGGTCAGAGTGGGAGTGAAGCGGTGAATTAAAGTGACAGGCCACCGGGAGCTCGGGGTCCCCCTTACGGACTGAACGGAGGTGTTCCGCAAAGCGGTCACCCAATCTGCGTTTGGTCTCCCCAATGTAGAGGAGACCACATCGTGAGCAGCGAATACACCCCGGCACCTTCCCGTGCACGCGCAGGAGATGCAACACATGCCCTTATACCTCCCCTCTTCCCACTGTCCAGGGCCCCAAACACCCCTTCCAGGTGAAACAGCGATTCACTTGTACTTCCTGCAATTTAGTATACTGTATTCGCTGCTCACGATGTGGACTCCTCTACATTGGGGAGACCAAACGCAGATTGGGTGACCGCTTTGCGGAACACCTCCGTTCAGTCCGTAAGGGGGACCCGAGCTCCCGGTGGCCTGTCACTTTAATTCTCCGCTCCACTCCCACTCTGACCTCACCGTCCTCGGCCTCTTGCATTGTTCCACGGAAGCGCAGCGTAAGCTCGAGGAACAGCACCTCATCTTTCGTTTAGGCACCCTACAGCCCTCTGGACTCAATATCGAGTTCAACAATTTTAGATCATAACCTCAGCCCCTTCACATTTATATTTTATTTTTTCATCCACCCTTTTGTTTGGCCCCCCTTTCTTTTTTTTCCTCCCAGAAGCTGGCAACTGTCCTTCATTCTGCCAGTACATTTCACACTTCTTTCAGCCTCAACCTGTCACATTAACACCTCCTCTTGCCTTGATCATCTCTTAATGTCTCTTAATCTCTCCTTTTGTTCTTTCATCCCCTCCCCCTTTTCCCAGCATTATCCTTGCTTTAAATCTATTTCATTTCCTGCTGTCTCCAGTTCTGATGAAAGGTCTTCGACCTGAAACGTTAACTCTGTTTCTCTCTCCACGGATGCTGCCTGGCCTGCTGAGTTTTTCCAGCGTTTTCTGTTGTTATTCCAGGATCTTGTGTCTCCTCAGAACTCTAGTTTCGAATCTCTGGCATCATCCTGGTCAGTCTGCACTGTTTGTGCCTTTCATGGCCTTTCCAGAATGGGGCCCCCGGTACTCTAACCAATGCTTTGTACAATTTACATGGCCGTCTTGTTTCGTGTTCTCTACGCCCCTAATTATAAAACCCAAATAATGTTGGCCTCAGAGTTAAGTTGCTGCCTTTAGTCAGGGTGATGGAGGTGGGGCACAAGTAAAAACAAACATCAAGTTGTTAAAGTGATCTGTTGCACATTTTAAACCGGTTTATGAATAGTTACCTTCAGTTGTTGGCAGGAGTTGTGTAAACTCCCACTGTATGTAAATTGTGACTGTCAGAAGTTTTACTCCCATCACATACAACAGCATTAAAAATAGAGAGAGTGAAGCAGTTTTAAAGTGACTGTTCCATCTTTATCACAGGGTGGGATTGGGCTGTGTGATATCAGTGAAAGCAGTGCTGATGAATTTGAGTCAAATCCCTTGTAATGAGGGTACGAACAGAAATGAGCCTCCGACCACATATCCGCGCCATAACTAAGACCGCCTACTTCCACCTCCGTAACATCGCCCGTCTCCGCCCCTGCCTCAGCCCATCCACTGCTGAAACCCTCATCCATGCCTTTGTTACCTCCAGACTTGACCATTCCAACGCACTCCTGGCCGGCCTCCCACATTCCACCCTACGTAAACTTGAGGTCATCCAAAACTCAGCTGCCCGTGTCCTAACTCACACCAAGTCCCGTTCGCCCATCACCCCTGTGCTCGCTGACCTACATTGGCTCCCGGTTGAGGAATGCCTCGATTATAAAATTCTCATCCTTGTTTTCAAATCCCTCCATGGCCCTCGCCCCTCCCGATCTCTGTAACTTCCTCCAGCCCCACAACCCCCTGAGATATCTGCTCTCCTCCAATTCCGGCCTCTTGAGCATCCCCGATTTCCTTCACTCCACCATTGACGGCCGTGCCTTCAGCCGTCCAGGCCCTCAGCTCTGGAATTCCCTCCCTAACCCTCTCCGCCTCTCTCCTCCTTTAAGATGCTCCTTAAAACCTACCTTGTCATCTGCCCTAATATCTGCTTATGTGACCCGGTGTAAAACTTTGTTTGATTAACACTCCTGTGAAGCGCCTTGGGATGTTTTACTACGTTAAAGGCGCTCTATAAACACAAGTTGTTGTTGCAGTGACTCCCACTGTGTGTCGGGCTGCTGATTCGCTATCGCCCAAAGACCAATTTAACCCCGCGTGCTTTCCCGTCGCACTGTTAACCAACGGATTTAAAGACACATCACACAAATCCTTTAAATAAACTTTATTACAGCTACAAAATTGCTTCATTTCAGTTTGGCAGAACAGTATAAACACTGACGTCTAACACTTTAAAATAGATTAAATAATATTTACAACAGAAATTACACATGCAATTTACAGTTAGACAATAATTACACTCCGTTCAATTCTTTTCACAAGGGCATCGAGAGAGGCACAAAAATCAGGAGGGTCAGTCGGGGATCACCTCTGACCTTTTCCATTACACAACTGGGTTGTTTAGTTTGGGAAAATAAGTTGATTTCAGGGATTGAATGTGTCCGGCTGTTCAGATACGATGAATTCTCCCTCCGAGGCACAGTAACATGAGCTGAGCCAGCAGCGCTGAGGGGGCCGGGCACTTTTACTAATTAAAATACAAAGTTACAAGATACAGATCAGAGTAAGGATGAGAAATGTCCCAAATACAGGAAGGTGTTGGGGTTTCGATGCCTGGGCTGTGCGGATTTGAGCGAGTGGTCGGGACTCTGCGGCTCGCCCTAGTGCCCCTGGATTAGGTGAGGCAATGGGTGGGGGATTCCGCGCACCCGGTCACTGCGCAGCCACTCCCGATGGAAGGTGAGGCGTGTGGACAGGCCGAGGCTGTGAGTACTCCTGAATAATGGCCACTTGGAAGATGAAGATTGTGGGGTCACAACCCGAGAGAGGGAGGGAGTCAACACCTTCAGGAGAGGAGGGGCAAAGTGGAGAGAGAGAAAGAAATTCTGCACTGCAAACACAGTCAGTGTCAACTGAGGAAGGTCACCCCAAGTATTTATAATACACACGCTCCGACATAGTCACCGGTAGCATACATGGAGGATATATCCTTCGAGCAGTGAGAGGTGGCAAAATAAATCTCAGGCTCGATAATCGGATTCATTTTGCAGATTAAAACATTAATTTGTTTTTAGTATTATATTCCTGACCTCCAGTAAGTGTCTACATGTGCGATATATAAATGACCGTAATATTCAGCAATTAACAAAACCATACCAATCTCCAAAGGATTCACAGCGCCAGCACTTTGTGCTGTTGAGCGAGAAGCAAGCAGGTAACCAGGGAACGAGACTGTGATTCTTGGCCCCTGTTTATACATACTTACACGCTTCACATCATTCGTGAAAAGCAAGTGAAAGGTTTTACATATTCATCGGCCGAAGCCTCCGGGAACTTTCACGGCTCACTGAAGCCTCGCCGTCAGCACGCTGGGCTCTGACGGGGAGGGTGTGTTGAGTGAAGTGGGCAGCTCCATCAGGACCGGCCCTGCTGCCTCTGGGTGAGCCTGCATTGCTCTAGAATGTAGTCTGTCTGTTATGGTGGTTGAGGTAAGGATCTTGTAGGAGGGGTGTGGGGTAGTAGTTGGGCCTGGTCTGTGGTCGAGGGATTGTAAACTCCTGCGGCGTGGCATATACCTAAAACACAAAGTAAGGAGCGTTAGATTAGAGTCATGGGCAGCAGTGGATCCGTTTACATAACCTTTGACCGTGGGACCAAGTCCCCAGATTCAGACTGCGCTAACCTCAGTTAGCAGTTCAACTATCAGATAGCTGCGTTCCTGATCCTCCGGTTCGAATCTCAGATGAGAGGTGTGCGGAGTTTGTCCGATGGGCATTTCCATCTTCGTTGTTATGGGGTCTGTAACCCCACTCCCCAGGAAAGGTGCTGTGTGCCTGGAGCACCCGTCCTCTCACCTGATGGGAGTCTCACGGTGGAGGTGGACCAGCTTCTCTGTCCACTTCTTCAGCCCTTGATCATGGAGCGGCGCCAGGTGTGACGCCAGGTGTGGCGTGGACCAGCTTTGGCTGCACAGCTGATTTTGAACGTCAGGTATTGGGAGCTGTGAGTGGGAGTCGGTGCTTCGACTCCAGCTGTTACTGGGGAGATTTAATAGAGGCGTTCAAAATTATGAGGGGCTTAGATAAGAGTAGATAGGGAGAAAACGTTTCTGCTGGCAGGATGGCCGGTTACAGAGGGAAGCTGAGGAGAATTTTTTTTTAATATATACACAGCAGGGGGGAGTGGGACGAATTGGAGAGCTCTTTCAAAGAGCCGGCACAGGCACGATGGGCCGAATGGCCTCCTTCTGTGCTGTATGATTCTATACCCAGGCTGTGGGAGTTTAACAGTGAAGGGCCTGAGAATGAGAAAATCTTCACACAAACCTGCTATATTTAAAAAAAAACCTCCGTCAACAACTTTTGGAAGATTATTCTGAGGAGTTAATTGTGTTGCCCGATTCTCATTGTTCCCTGTCACTTAGTTGAGGAGTGGGCTCGAGAAGGTGGGGAGAGTCAGAGTTTGGTCTACAGATTCCCTGCCTGGCGACTGTGGATTTGCCCAGATTCCGACAGTGTAATTTCAGGTCACAGCCCCAGTGGTAACAGCGGAGGCCAAACTGCCCATCCCGAACCATCCTAGTGGGCCACACTGGGCCAAAGCAGTCCTTTCAGAGCTGGCAATGCTTTGAGTTGATAGAGTTCCGTTTAACTCTTCTGTTTCTGCAATCAATGATCAGCATATGGAATGGGATGTGGAGCAGAGTCGGGGAGTGGAAACCCTGGGATCATTTCAGGATAGTTCAACGCGGTGATGGATATAGATTTTTGACCCTATTCCCACCAAACTGCTGACCACCCAACTTCCTTTTCTGGCTCCCATGTTAGCGGTCATTGTTAACGGTTCTCTCTCCTCAGGTACTGTCCCCCTCTCCCTCAAATCTGCTGTCATCACCCCTCTCCTCAAAAAACAATCCTTGACCCCTCCGTCCTTGCAAACTACTGCTCCATCTCCAACCTCCCTTTCCTCTCCAAAGTCCTTGAACGTGCTGTCGCCTCCCAAATCCGTGCCCATCTTTCCCGCAATTCCATGTTTAAATCCCTCCAATCCGGTTTCCGCCCTTGCCACAGTACTGAAACGGCTCTCAAAGTCACGAATGACATCCTTTGTGACTGTGACAAAGGTAAACTATCCCTCCTCGGCCTTCTTGACTTGTCTGCAGCCTTTGACACGGTTGACCACTCCATCCTTCTCCAACACCTTTCTACTGTCGTCCAGCTGGGCGGGACTGCACTCGCCTGGTTCCATTCTTATCTATCTAATCGGAGCCAGAGAATCACCTGCAACTGCTTCTCTTCCCGCTCCTGCATCGTTACCTCTGGTGTCCCCCAAGGATCTATCCTTGGCCCCCTCCTATTTCTCATCTACATGTTGCCCCTTGGCGACATCATCCGAAAACACAGCGTCAGTTTCCACATGTACGCTGACGACACCCAGCTCTACCTCAGCACCTCTTCTCTCGACCCCTCCACAGTCTCTAAATTGTCAGACTGCTTGTCTGACATCCAGTTCTGAATGAGCAGAAATTTTCTCCAATTAAATATTGGGAAGACCGAAGCCATTGTTTTCGGTCCCCGCCACAAACTCCGTTCCCTAGCCACTGACTCCATCCCTCTCCCGAACATCTGTCTGAGGCTGAACCAGACTGTTCGCAACCTTGGTGTCATATTTGACCCTGAAATGAGCTTCCGACCACATATCCGCAGCATAACGAAGACCGTCTATTTCCACCTCCGTAACATCGCCCGTCTCCGCCCCTGCCTCAGCTCATCTGCTGCTGAAACCCTCATCCATGCCTTTGTTACCTCTAGACTTGACTATTCCAATGCACTCCTGGCTGCCTTCCACATTCTACCCTACGTAAACTTGAGGTCATCCAAAACTTGGCTGCCCGTATCCTAACTCGCACCAAGTCCCGTTCACCCATCACCCCAGTGCTCGCTGACCTACATTGGCTCCCAGTTAAGCAACGCCTCGATTTCAAAATTCTCATCCTTGTTTTCAAATCCCTCCATGGCCTCGCCCCTCCTAATCTCCTTCAGCCCCACAACCCCCCCTGAGATATCTGTGCTCCTCCAATTCTGCCCTCTTGAGCATCCCTGATTATAATCGCTCCACCATTGGTGGCCGTGCCTTCAGCTGCCTGGGCCCTGAGCTCTGGAATTCCCTGCCTAAATCTCTCCGCCTCTCTACCTCTCTTTCCTATAAAGTATAAAGCTGTACAGTGCTTGATAACAGCTGCCTAGAAGGCAGCATTCACAGGAACATAACAGGAGGAGGCTATTCAGCCCTCGTAACCCTGAATACCCTTGTCTAACAAAAATCTATCGATGCAGGACAACAGGCAGAGTAGAGAAAGGTTACTGTTGGTAGCGGGAGGCTGTACTTACATTGTTGCCCACTGGAATGTGGTTACTGTTCCTGGGTGAGGGAACATTATCGTCGGGGTTCATGGCGAGTCCTGTGTAGTCAAATGAAATCAAGTGTGAGAAAATCTGATAGACTGAGGAGTTTGCAAACTGACCCAGTCATTATGCTTCAATAGATCAGCCCAGCCACCCTCCCACCTTCTCAATCCCTTCTCTCTACCTTAATACAGATACATCCTGAGAATTTGTATAGAACCGATTAACGGCCTCTACTCTTGCAGACATCCCAAGGGCCCCATGGGCAGACTGGCACAGAGCACCAAGACAAACCCAAATGTTCCAACTTGAGTTTCTCACAACAATAATTTACATTTGTATTGTGTCTTTAACATAGAAAAGATCACAGGGCACATTATGGAGGGAGGGAGGAGGAGAAAAAGGTAAAGGGAATAAAGGTCACACACTGTTGCACACCAACCCACACCCATATAGAGTTCAACTGAATCCCAATAATTCTGTCCCATGTGGTTTCCTCTGTGGGGCGGTAGTTTGTGTTTTGCTTCTGAGCACAGGTGAAACCACTGGAGCATCTATTCACACTTCAACCACTCAAAATAAAATCTCAGACTGGAGCTTTGAAACGTTGGGATCTTTGTAAACCAGTAGTGCCAGTGACCGCCTTCTGTGGAAATAGTGCCATCGCTGATTGCAGCCTGGGACAGAGTGTGGAAACCCCGAGCTAAAGACCTCACTCTCTTTTGGATCATAGAAAATTTTCCGTGGCATTTTCTGATGGGAGGGGGGGGGGGGGGAAGCTGGGCCCAGCATTTGCCTGTACATTGCAAGGATGGTGAAGTTGTTGATCTACTTTGAGCAGCAGGCACAGACGTGCAGTTTAACCAACATATTGCTGCATCAAGCACAGTGTTACCAAGCAACAACTCCCACTCCATTGCATCCGATGAATAAAGTTCACCTGTCCGCTGATGGATACAGTTCAGATCCCAGTGCTGAATGGAAGATTGTAGTCTGATGATAAACAGTTATTCATCATCTCTCTCTAGAATGTCCCTGACTATTTCTTAAACTCCTTCGGGTGCATTCACACTGTCATCGCAGTGTCAGTGTGGAGTGAGTTTGCTTTGCGCTAATGCTGCTATTGTAATGCACAGGCAGCCTGGATCCGGAGTCAGAGTCCAGCCTGGCATTGGAGTGAAGAGGAGAGACTCCCTGGAGGGTGAGGTCTCAATCCACTTCATACAGGGGTCCGTTTGAGCCTTGACACTCGATTAACACTCCGAGGGGGTGAAATTGGTCTCGGGTGATGGGGCAAATGTGGCTATAGCGAATCGCAGCCTGGTTTTCACCCCGCCCAATTCTCTTTTCCATTGAAGTCAACAGAAAGGAGAAATCGGGAAGGGTGTAATAGGGGCTGTCGATTCACTATCGCTCGTTTTGCCCCATTACCCAAGACCAATTTCACCTCCCAGGTTTAGTGGCAATGCCAAGCACATTCTAAACTTATGGGGTATGAATGTGTTGTTAGAGAAGTGGTTTTCAAGAGACTTTCTCCTATCCAACCAGCTTCTGATGCTTTAGATTCCTGTTATTCTACTCCAACCCAACTTCATCCTTAACAGATATAGCTCCAGGTCTATCATAGAGTCAGACAGCACAGAAGGAGGCCATTTGGCCCATGGTGCCTGTGCCGGCTCTTTGAAAGAGCTCTCCAATTAGTCCCACTTCCCCAGCTCCTTCCCCATAGCCCTGCAAATGTCTCCTTTTCAAAGTATATAACCATGTTATAGTATTTAGTTTATTCGGAACCCCATTGATGTTATATATTCCATGGTCCTAACATCAGTTTAATTCCACTTCAGAATATTCTGCATTGCTAATGGAAGAGAGGATATTTCAGAAAAGGGGCATGTATTCAGCAAACTAGAAAAACTCACCTGGTTAGAGACATAGGATAAGCCCTTGTGCACCTCCTAGCCCCAATCCTGGAGTAGAGTAAAACTACATAGCAATAGGTCAAATTGAGATTTAACTTCTTGAATATGAATCTCGTCTCATGGCTCTACACATGTGCCTGCTCATCCTGCAGGGCACCATCACTCACCTCTGCTTGACTCTTCTAAGAAGAAGACTTGGTTGTCCACACCCTTCATTCCGAGATGTTGCTGGTACGGAGCTGCGTTAGCTGTCGGTTCATCTTCTGGCTTTGCAGGGCAGGTGATGTGCCGGAGTTCTGGGATCATGTAGAACAAAATAAAGACCCAGCCATTGGCAACCAGTGCAATGCTGAGGGTTGGATCGTCCCACTGGGGACTCCTGTTCAATGCGACGTTACCACGGACGAGCATAACAATCCACACCACCCAAATAGCTATGGAGAATAACATAGTAACGAATATGTGTGCACCGTGCTTCTTCCATTTTCCATATTGGCCACAGAAAGTGAACATGGAAAGGATGAAAGTCAGGGCCATCAGGAACATAACGTAGATTAACAACATGGTGAAGTCCCTGGAATTGTAAGTACAGCCATTACCGAACCGACTGGCAAGCACCAAATACTCAATGGCAATGATGACTTGGACCAGTGTCAGAGTCAGAACCATGCCAATCATGTAGCACGCCGTGAGACCTCTTCCTGAACGCACCAACCTCAGCAGCCTCCACACATGGGCCAGTAGGCAGGAGAAGCATATGGCAAAGAGAACTCCCCAGAGGAAGATCCTGGTGTAACATAACTGCTCATCCAATTTGATGATGAAAGCAAATGTCAGGCCAAAAATTCCCAAGGTGCCGAGGAGAAAGATGCACTGGATGGGCACGCAGGCTTTCTTTCGACTGTCTGAAATGAAAGGGATGATGCCCAGTAGAACCACAATCAATATCAAGGTGATGACGATTCCTACAGCAGCAACGGCTTCCAGAACAATTCCCCAGACAGCATCTAGATCGCACAGATTGAAGTAAAGTGCCAGGAGGTTAGAGCCGCAGCCTCTAGGAGTGATCTGAGCAGATCCACGGTCCAGTGCGGACAATAGAAGCAAAAGGGGCAATGTCGGGATTATCTTCCAATTCATCCTGAAAGAAGGGAAGAGATTATTATTACTAGTCAAAAGCTTAAAACATAGTTTCTCTGCTTGGGCATATTTCATAGATACAGATAGAAACAAAGTTACCCCAGATCCATTATTTTAATATTCATTCTCGGAATGTGGGCGTCGCTGGTAAGGCCGGCATTTATTGCCCATCCCAAGAGAAGGTGGGAACACACTGATGTGCACATGACACCACTATTGGGCTGGAGTGGGGAGTGAAGGACACGGGCAAGGATCTAGTGATCAAGAGAGACAGAGGCAAGGATCTAGTGATCATGAGGGACAGGGGAAAGGATCTAGTGATCAAGAGAGACAGAGGCAAGGATCTAGTGGTCATGAGGGACAGGGGAAAGGATCTAGTGATCATGAGGGACAGGGGAAAGGATCTAGTGATCAAGAGAGACAGAGGCAAGGATCTAGTGGTCATGGGGGACAGGGGAAAGGATCTAGTGATCATGAGGGACAGGGGAAAGGATCTAGTGATCGAGAGACAGAGGCAAGGATCTAGTGATCATGAGGGACAGGGGAAAGGATCTAGTGACCGAGAGAGACAGAGGCAAGGATCTAGTGATCGAGAGAGACAGAGGCAAGGATCTAGTGATCATGAGGGACAGGGGAAAGGATCTAGTGATCGAGAGACAGAGGCAAGGATCTAGTGATCATGAGGGACGGGGAAAGGATCTAGTGATCGAGAGACAGAGGCAAGGATCTAGTGATCATGAGGGACGGGGAAAGGATCTAGTGATCATGAGGGACAGGGGAAAGGATCTAGTGATCATGAGGGACAGGGGAAAGGATCTAGTGATCAAGGATCTGCCGAACAAGAGGGACAATCATAACCCGGGGGGTCTCATCCTGTCAATCATTGCTTGCACCAGCCGAGGGCGCAGTCCCGGATCGCTGACTAAAATATTTCCAACAACGCCCTGAACTCCCTTCATTTCATCGAAAGTCAAGCAGAACAAACAGATTTGCACCGAGGAGAGGCAGAGATTAAGCAGCGGGCCAGTCTCCCCTCCTCTGATGGCGGGGAGAGTTCACACTGCCCCCCCCCCCAACTCCAGAGAACCGCAGATCACAAAACCTTCAACTCCCTCCTCAGCTCATTGAACGGGTGAAAATGAAATAATCCAGCCTGGGATCCCGGGCTAAATTATTGGTGTAACTTTTTAAAGAAAAAGTAGAAACGGAAAAAAAAAGAGTAAAAAAAATTTGGTAAAGAATTCAGCGCCTGTTGCCAGGTTAATTTTTTTTTAAACCCCATATTAGTAACTAAACTTTAAACTGAGCCAGTGCGGTCCATACCTGGCAGAGGTTGCGGTGCAGACTCGGTGTTCCTGGGCTGATTCTGTCCTGGTTAATCCTCGCTCGGTGCCTCCGCTCACTCGCTGACTTTATAGCGGCCAGGTGTGCCCAGTGTCTGCCCAGGTGTGGGTGTGTCCAGGTGTGTCGAGAGTGACGTCAGTCCTCTCCCGGGCGAGTCTTGCCCTGACGCTACCTTCAACCTGGTTCCGCCGGGAGGGACCGAGTGGCTCCTGTGATTTTTGTGTTTTTTTTAACCTGTTGTGTCTCATTTCCTTCTTGATCGTGTCACATGGCCGGGGACAAGCACATTCCTGCAGACAGCTCGCCTGAATCCGCACTACCTTCCTTATTATTCACACTGCACTCATTCTGCAGCTAGTATCCATTCCTTTTATAAGAACTTAAGAATTAGGAGCAGGGGTCGGCCATTCGGCCCCTCGAGCCTGCTCCGCCATCCAGTGAGATCATGGCTGATCTTCGACCTCAACTCCACTTTCCTGAACTATCCCCATATCCCTTGATTCCCCTAGAGTCCAAAAATCTATCGATCTGGCCCTTGAAGATACTCAAAGACTCAGCATGCACAGCCCCCTTGGGCAGAACACTCCAAGAACTCGCATTTCTCCAGCGCCTTTCACAACCTCAGGACATCCCAAAGCGCTTTACAGCCAATGAAGTACTTTTAAAGGGTGGTCGAAGTTTGGAACTCTCTTCCGCAAACTGCAATTGATGCTGGGTCAATTGTTAATTTTAAATCTGAGATTGATAGATTTTTGTTAACCAAAAGTATTAAGGGAAATGGGGCAAAGGCAGGTATATGGAGTTAGGTCACAGATCAGCCGTGATCTCATTGAATGGCGGAACAGGCTCGAGGGGCTGAATGGCCTCCTCCTGTTCCTATTAAAGTGTAGTCACTGTTGTAATGTAGGAAATGAGGCAGCCAATTTGCGCACAGCAAGCTCCCGCAAACAGCAAATACGTCTCGCTGGCACTCATGCCCTGAAATACTTTACCAGACTGGTCCTATTTGGTGTCAGCTGTGGCTCAGTGTGGTGCACACTCCCGCCTCTGTCAGAAGCTCGTGGGTTCAAGTCCCACTCCAGCAACTTGAGCACACAGTGCAGGCTGGCGCACACAGTGCAGGCTGGCACTCCCAGTGCAGAACTTAATAGGAGCAGGAGTTGGCCATACGGCCCCTCGAGCCTGCTCCGCCATTCAGTGAGATCATGGCTAATCATCGACCTCATCTCCACTTTCCCGGCCGATCTCCATATCCCTTGATTCCCCGAGAGTCCAAAAATCTATCGATCTCTGTCTTGAATATACTCAACGACTGAGCCTCCACAGCCCTCTGGGGCAGAGAATTCCAAAGATTCACCACCCTCTGAGTTAAAAAATTTCTCCTCATCTCAGTCCTAAATGGCCGATCCCTTATCCTGAGACTGTGACCCCTGGTTCTAGACTCCCCAGCCAGGGGAAACATCCTCCCTGCATCTACCCTGTCATGCCCTGTAAGAATTTTGTGAGTTTCAATGAGATCTGGGATGGGGGGATTGTCCTATAAGGACAGATTGAGTAGACTAGGCCTATATTCTCTAGACAAAAATGAGAAGTCACACAACACCAGGTTATAGTCCAACAGTTTTATTTGAAATCACGAGCTTTCGGAGCGCTTTACCTGACTTTACCTGACGAAGGAGCAACGCTCCGAAAGCTCGTGATTTCAAATAAAACTGTTGGACTATAACCTGGTGTTGTGCGACTTCTCATTTTTGCCCACCCCAGTCCAACACCGGCATCTCCGCATCATATATTCTCTAGAGTTTAGAAGAATGAGAGGAGATTACATAGAATATATAATCTAGAGAATATAGGTCTAATCTACTCAATCTCTCCTCATAGGACAATCCCCCATCCCAGGAACCAGTCTGGTGAACCTTCGTTGCACTCCCTCTATGGCAAGTATATCCTTCCTTAGGTAAGGAGACCAAAACTGTACACAATACTCCAGGTGTGGTCTCACCAGGGCCCTATATAATTGCAGTAAGATGTCTTTACTCTTATACTCAAATCCTCTTGTAATAAAGGCCAACATACCAGTTGCTTTCCTAATTGCTTGCTGTACCTGCATGTTAACTTTCAGTGAGTCATGTACAAGGACACCCAGGTCCCTCTGAACACCAACATTTCCCAATCTCTCACCATTTAAAAATTACTCTGCTTTTCTATATTTCCTACCAAAGTGGATAACTTCACATTTCTCCACATTATATTCCATTTTCCATGTTCTTGCCCACTTAGCCTGTCTATATCCCCTTGAAGCCTCCTTACATCCTCCTCACAACTTACATTCCCACCCAGTTTTGTAACATCAGCAAACTTGGATATATTACATTTGGTCCCCTCATCCAAATCATTGATGTAGATTGTGAATAGCCGAGGCCCAAGCACTGATCCTTGTGGTACCCCACTAGTTACAGCCTGCCAACCTGAAAATGACTTGTTTATTCCTACTCTCTGTTTTCTGTCCATTAACCAATCTTCAATCCATGCTAGTCATAGTCATAGAGTCATAACGGCACAGAAGGAGGCCACTCGGCCCATCGAGTCCGTGCTGGATTGTATATTACCCCCAATCCATGAGCCCTAATTTTGTTTAATAACCTCTTGTGTGGCACCTTATCGAATGCCTTCTGAAAATCCAAATACACCACATCCACTGGTTCCCCCTTATCTATTCTGCAAGTTACAACCTCAAAATACTCTAACAGATTCGTCAGACACGATTTCCCTTTCATAAATCCGTGTTGACTCTGCCCAATCCTATTATTATTTTCTAAGTGCTCTGTTACCACGTCCTTAATAATAGATTCTCGCATTTTCCCTACTACTGATGTCAGGCTAACTGGTCTGTAGTTCCCCGTTTTCTCTCTCCCTCCTTTCTTAAATAATGGGGTTACATTTGCTACTTTCCAATCCGCGGGAACCGTTCTAGAATCCATGGAATTTTGGAAAATGACACACGGACTGCAGCGGTTCAAGAAGGCGGCTCACCACCACCTTCTCAAGGGCAACTAGGGATGGGCAATAAATGCCGGCCTTGCCAGCGACGCCCACATCCCGTGAACAAATAAAAAATAATAATGCTCATAGGATGAGATGAAGTAAAGTGGGAGGAGACTCGTGTGGAACATAAACATCAGACACTGTCAGGTATGGCACATCCAACACCCTACCCTGCACACCCCATAATATCCTCATCTCCAGCTCATGTGCCAGCTCAGATGATCACCCTCTATGGTGGATCTTTCCATGGGTTAAGTGCAGCTCCTGTATGAGCGCAGTAAAATCTACCCCACTGCCTCACTTCCATTTCCTACACTTTCTACCCCTCAGGACCTCTCTGCCGTTAAATCCACCTTAGCTGAAACGCATTGTTCAAAATGACTGCCGAGGGACTGTCAGTCCTTTACCCAGCCCATGCTAATGAGTGTCATACAGAACAACTGCAAACTCATCCCCCAACAACTGTTTGGAGTGCAATAATCCCTCCATGGCCTGGCCCCTCCCCATCTCTGTAACCTCCTCCAGCCCCACAACCCCTCCGAGACCTCTGCACTCCTCCAATTCTGGCCTCTTGCACAGCCCCGATTTTCATCGCTCCAACATTGGCAGCCGTGCCTTCAGCTGCCTGGGCCCTAAGTTCTGGAATTCCCTCCCTAACCCTCTCCGACTCTCTCTCCTCCTTTAAGACGCTCCTTCAAACCCATCTCTTTGACCAAGCTTTTGGTCACCTGTCCTAATATCTCCTTATGTGGCTCGGTGTCAAATTTTGTTTGATAATCGCTCCTGTGAAGCACCTTGGGACGTTTTACTATGTTAAAGGTGCTATATAAATACAAGTTGTTGTTGTTGTTGATGTGCTGGAATGAGGAAACTAAACATCAGTGGATTTATCTCCCTCTTTAACAGGACTGGTCGGTCTGGTTTTGTCAGTTGTTAGCACACAGTTCAGTTTAACTCTCAGGTCTGTGTCATGTGAGAGGGTGGGCCAGGAGACAACATTGCAACAACAAATTGAGAAGTTCTGAGTCATGTTAGCTAATGTCCTCAAGCTCACTCCAAAAGTATTTGAGGGGAGCAGTCTTGCGTTGCTGGGTGTGGCGTGTGTTAATACAAGATCCTGCAAATCCATTGGCAGGATAGGTGCACCAATGTCAGTGTTCTTGCTCAGGCCAACATCCCCAGCATTGAAGCTTTGACCACCCTTGATCAGCTCCGATGGACGGGTCACATTGTCCGCATGCCCGATACAAGACTCCCAAAACAAGCGCTCTACTCGGAGCAGCGGCACGGCAAGAGAGCCCCAGGTGGGCAGAGGAAACGCTTCAAGGACACCCTCAAAGCCTCCTTGAAAAAGTGTAACATCCCCACTGACAGCTGGGAATCCCTGGCCCAAGACCGCACAAAGTGGAGGAGAAGCATCTGGGAAGGCGCCGAACACCTCGAGTCTCTTCGCCGGGAGCAAGCGGAAGCCAAGCGCAAGCAGCGAAAGGAGCGCACGTCAACCCAAGCACCCCACCCACCCGCCCCTTCAACCACCGTCTGCCCCACCTGTGACAGAGACTGTAGGTCCCGCATTGGACTCATCAGTCACCTGAGAACTCATTTTTAATGTGGAAGCAAGTCATCCTCGGTTCCGAGGGACTGCCTAAGAAGAAGGTGTTAATACACCAACCACCCATCCCCCAGCTCCTCACATCATGAGCTCAGTTCCTGTCGATGATTCGTACGAGCTATTTTTGGGAATGATGCTGTTCTCCACCCTATCTAAGTACGAATTGATGTAGATAACGAGTGAGGTCAGACTTGGCGTCACTACCGATTTTGCCAGGGACAGAGGGACAATGTCTGAAACGGTGGTGAAAGAATCATCGAATCATCCAGCACAGAAGGAGGCCATTCGGCCCATCCTGCCTGTGCTGGCTCTTTGGTAGAGCTCTCCAATTAGTCCCACTCCCCCCTGCTCTTTCCCCACAGCCCTGCAAATTTCCCCCCTTCATGGTATTTCTCCAATTCCCTATTGAAAGTTATTATTGAATCTGCTTCCTCCGCCCTTTCAGGCAGCGCATTCCAAATCACAACAACTCGCTGCGTAAAAAATCTCTCTACATCTCTCCTCTGGTTCTTTTGACAATCACCTTAAATCTGTGTCCTCTGGTTACCGACCCTCCTGCCACTGGAAACAGTTTCTCCTCATTTACTCTATCAAGACCTTCATGATTTTGAACACCTCTATCAAATCTTCCCTTAAACTATTCTGCTATAAGGAGAACAACTCCAGCTTCTCCAGTCTCTCCACATAACTGAAGTCCCTCATCCCTGGAACCATTCCAGTAAATCTCCTCCGCACCCTCACCAAGGCCTTGACATCTTTCGAAAGTGCGGTGCCCAGAATTGGACACAATACTCCAGCTGGGGCCGAACCAGTGTTGTAGAATGGTTTAGTGTAACTTCCTTATTTTTGTACTCTATGCCCCTAGTTATAAAGCCAAGGATCCCTTAAGCTTTTAACAGCTTTACCAACTTGCCCTGCCACCTTCAAAGGCTTGTGTACGTGTAGGGATGAGTGACAGTGGAGGGAGGAGGGAGAGGGAGTGGGTCTGAGGGTTTGGAGTTTAGGAAAGGAACAAGAGAGGAAAGAGCAGGGCAATTAGTGACAATTCCTTCATAATATTCCACTGCCCAAAATAGTTTTCACCCCAGGTTATTAACATGGTGTTATTATACGTCAATGTGCAGATCCAGGTTCACAATGAAGGATTTCTTGGTTGAAATGGGGGGGTCAGCTGGTGTCTGTGAATCTACCTCAGGCGGGGTCAGCACCTTAAAGGGAGGAGGAGGGGGGGGGGTCAGAGCGATTGGTTCCGCGGGGACTGGGGGATGTACAAGAGGCCAGAGTTGGAGGAACGCAGAGTTCTACATAGAAACATAGAAACATAGAATCTAGGAGCAGGAGTAGGCCATTCGGCCCGTCGAGCCTGCTCCACCATTTTCAATACGATCATGGCTGATCATCCAAATCCAGTACCCTGTCCCCTGCTTTAATCCCCACAGTACACATATCCCACCCTACCCCCGTAACCCCACGTATTTAATTCCCCCGAACATATCCCATCCTATCCCCATAACACCACATATTTAATCCCCCCCTAACACTAAGGGTCAATTTATCATAGCCAAATCAACCTAACCCGCACATTTTTGGACTGTGGGACATTCTCGGAGGGTTGGAGGCAATGTTCCCGCTAATTTTTTAACGGGCTGCGCGAGCCCATCCAATTTCTCGCGCATGCGCGGTTATTTCAATTGTGAAACCGTTGAGCGGCCTGCGCGGGACCTCCAGATCGCTGCACAGCCCTGCAGCTTAACGGGAAGATTGGTTGTCAGAGGTTACAGAGATAGGGAGGGGCAATGCTATGGAGGGATTTGCACATGAGGATTGTAAGAATGCCACTCCAAGTAACCTTATTAATTAACAGGTCCGAGAGTCTATTGAATCTACTTTATTAAGAAATACAAGATTTAGTTTCTGCCGGATACATCAATCATAGTAAACATGCAAGTCCTGCACCTGCTCTGCCTGCCCTGTAAGCTCATTACTCTTGGATTATAAATCGATCACCCTCGCCCTGCACCTTGCAGTGAGTGAACGAGGGGTGCAAGGTCCCCCCACAGGGCACGGTCTCATTTCAGGAGCTCTCTCAGGGAGCTGCTCGGTGGGAGATACTGCACAATACCTCGGGACCGGGGATTCCCGGACAATTGACCGACTCCACCTTTACCGTTTGTTTTATTAATTCCCGGGATGTGGGCCTTTATTGCCCGTCCCCAGTTGCCCCTTGAGTAGGTGGTGGTGGTGGTGAGCCGCCGCCTTGAACCGCTGCAGGTTTGATGCAACTGAGGGTTTCGCTGGGCCACTTCAGAGGGCAGTTAGGAGTCAACCATGTGTGGGACTGGAGTCACATATAGGCCCAGACTGGGTAAGGACGGCAGGTTTCCTGCCCTAAAGGACATCAGTGAAGCAGTTGGGTTTTTACGACAATCCGACAGCTTCACGGTCACTTTCACTGATCCCAGCTTTTTATTTCCAGATTTTTTAAACTGAATTATAATTCTCAAACTTCCCGAGGTGGGATTTAAACTCACATTCTCTGAATTATTAGTCCAGTAGCATAACCAGGACACCACTGTACCCCACGCAGTACCAGGGAATGAGCGGGACCTGGCTGATTGACAGGGTTACTCTGAGACCTCACCTGTCCAATTGTCTCCGGGAAATTGCACAGCTTGGCTGTGCTCCCTGCTGGTGAATGATGGATCAGCATGTGGCAGCAACAGTCTGCGTGAGGCCGGTCTGGAGTGACGCTTTCCTCATGAAAGCGGACCAGTTTGTTTAAATTGCAATCTTAGAAACATAGAAACATAGAAGATAGGAGCAGGAGTAGGCCATTCGGCCCCTCGAGCCTGCTCCGCCATTCAATGCGATCATGGCTGATTACCAAATTCAGTACCCTGTACCTGCCTTCTCCCCATATCCCTTGATCCCCTTAGCCTTAAGAAATATATCTAACTCCTTCTTGAATATATTTAATGAATTGGCCTCAACTGCCTTCTGTGGTAGAGAATTCCACAGGTTCACCACTCTCTGGGTGAAGAAATTCCTCCTCATCTCAGTCCTAAATGGCTTACCCCTTATCCTTAGATTATGACCCCTGGTTCTGGACTCCCCCGCCATCGGGAACATCCTTCCTGCATCTAGTCTGTCTAGTCCTGTTAGAATTTTATAAGTTTCAATGAGATCCCCTCTCATTCTTCTAAACTCTAGCGAATACAAGCCCAATCAACCCAATCTCTCTTCATACGTCATTCCTGCAATCCCAGGTATCAGTCTGGTGAATCTTCGCTGCACTCTCTCCATGGCAAGAACATCCTTCCTCAGATAAGGCGACCAAAACTGCACACAATACTCAAGGTGTGATCTCACCAAGGCCCTTTACAACTGCAGCAAGACATCCTTGCTCCTGTACTCGAATCCTCTCGCTATGAAGGCCAACATACCATTTGCCTTCTTAACCGCCTGCTGCACCTGCATGCTTACCTTCAGCGACTGGTGCACAAGGACACCCAGGTCTCGTTGCACTTCCCCTTTTCCCAATCTATTGCCGTTCAGATAATAATCTGCCTTCCTGTTTTTGCCACTAAAGTGGATAACCTCGCATTTATCCACTTTATACTGCATCTGCCATGCATCTGCCCAATCACCCAACCTGTCCAAATCATACTGGAGTTTCTCTGCATCCTCCTCACAGCACACACGCCCACCCAGCTTTGTGTCGTCTGCAAACTTGGAGATATTACATCTAGTTCCCTTGTCTAGATCATTAATATATATTGTGAATAACTGGGGTTCTAGCACCGATCCCTGCGGTACCCCACTAGTCACTGCCTGCCACTCGGAAAAAGACCCGTTTATTCCAACTCTTTGGGGCGTCAGAGGTGAAGCTGACCCGCACACACCACCCCCTACACTGCCAACCAGTTTTCTATCCAAGACAATCTTGTTACAAGTGTTCGAAGTTCAAGGCAACTCCTTCCTTTTGCACCCTCCCAGCTAGATCAGTAAGTGAGGAATGACTGTCAGAACGAGACACAAGGCTGGAGAGTTTATCCACATGGACAAGCCAGCTATTCAGTGAGAGGGAGAGGCAGCTCCGACATGGCAAGAGAGCCCCAGGTGGGCAGAGGAAACGCTTCAAGGACACCCTCAAAGCCTCCTTGAAAAAGTGCAACATCCCCACCGACACCTGGGAATCCCTGGCCCAAGACTGCACAGAGTGGAGGAGAAACACCTGGGAAGGCGCCGAACACCTCGAGTCTCTTCGCCAGGAGCAAGTGGAAGCCAAGCGCAAACATCGGAAGGAGCGCACGTCAACCCAAGCACCCCACACATCCGCCCCTTGAACCACCATCTACCCCACCTGTGACAGAGACTGTAGGTCCCACATTGAACTCATCAGTCACCTGAGAACTCATTTCTAGTGTGGAAGCAAATCATCCTCGGTTCCGAGGGACTGCCTAAGAGAAGAGAGGGAGAGGATCCGCCATCAGATGGTTAGGGTTAGTTGGGCTTCTGTAATTCGACATTCAGTAGCCGGGCTAGTGGTTTATTCACCAGGTGCTGCGGGGGTTACTGGGAATTTTGACCCCGGTAGGTTTAGCAAAGGAATAAAAACAGAAAATGCTGGAAAAATGCAGCAGGTCACGCAGAATCTGTGGAAACACCTTCAGCTGCCTGGGCCCCAAGCTCTGGAATTCCCTCCCTAAATCTCTCCGCCTCTCCTCCTTTAAGACGCTCCTTAAAACCGACCTCTTTGACCAAGCTTTTGGTCACCTGTCCTAATATCTCCTTATGTGGCTCGGTGTCAAATTTTGTCCGATATCGCCCCTGGACAGTTTACTACGTGAGAAGTCGCACAACACCAGGTTATAGTCCAACAGGTTTATTTGAAATCACAAGCTTTCGGAGCGCTGCTCCTTCGTCAGGTGAAGTGAAGAGATGCATATAGGCACAGCATATATAGTCAGAGAACACTGCCAGATGATTACAGTTAATCTTTCTAACTGCCCTTTATCACACCTCGGCAGAGAGATAATCACGGCAATCAAAGGTGTGGCTGGTGTCCAAACAGGTCAGTCAGGAAAACATTACATCAAAGACAATGAGGTGGGGTCACGAGGGGTCAATGTGGCAGATGCTGGGGTCTGGATGGAAAACAAAAAACTTTTTTTGCTGGAAATCACAGCAGGTCCGGCCGCATCTGTGTCGAGAGAACAAGCCAACGATGACGATGTAATGTTTTCCTGACTGACCGAAAGCTTGTGATTTCAAATAAAGCTGTTGGACGATAACCTGGTGTTGTGCGACTTCTCACTTTTGTCCACCCCAGTCCAACACCGGCATCTCCACATCATGACCAGTTTACTACGGTAAAGGCACTATATAAATGCAAGTTGTTGTTGTTGAGAGAGAGACAGAGTTAATGTTTCAGGTCGATCACCTTTCATCATAACAGGAAGATGTTAGAGATGGCGAAAGCTCATCGACCTGAAATGTTAACTCTGTTTCTCTCTCCACAGAGACCTGCTGAGTGTTTCCAGCATTTTCTGTTTTTATTTCAGATTTCCAGCATCCGCAGTATTTCCTCGATGTTAGAGGCTTAACAGTTTTTAAGCAAGTACAGAGTCAGGGTAAAGGGGGGAGGGGAAAGAACAAACAGTCTGGGATCGGGCGGAGGGCAGGGGCGATTGAATGACAAAAGGGATGATGGTGCAAGGCAAAAGTGGGTGATAATGGGACAAGTAAAGAAACAGAAGATGGGTCTCGAGGAGGTGTAATGGTTCCAGCAGAATAGCGGGGGAGGGGGGGAGCATGGGAAATCTGACATGGAGTACTGGCTCCCGTAGCCCGGGAATGTGGCGGAGAAAGGTGGGGAGACCTCAGGGATGCGGATCACCCCCAGCCGTGTATCGATACGGGACCCTCCACCCGGGGACCCCCCCCCCACCCACCGAGCACCAGGCCACGCCCCCAGCCCACCCACCCAGCCCCACCCCCCAGCCCCACCACCAGCCCCACCCCCACCCCACACCCCCAGCCCCACCAGCAGCCCCACCCCCACCCCACCCCCCCAGCCCCACCCCCCCAGCCCCACCACCAGCCCCACCCCCCAGCCCCACCCCACACCCCCAGCCCCACCCCCCCAGCCCCGCCCCCAGCCCACCCCCCCCAGCCCCAGCCCCACCCCCCCAGCCCACACCCCCAGCCCCACCCCCCCAGCCCCACCCCCACTCTCAGAGCCTGTGCTCCAGCCATCCTTCGCTCAGTAAACTCCAGCTGCTGCATCTGCCGTGTGAAGCAGCCGAGCTGCGGGGAGCTGACAGCAGCCGCGGTCCCACCGTCAGGTTACAGTCAACAGGTTAATGAAAGGGAATGTGAGGAGCTGGCCTCGCACATTCAGACAGCCTCTGTGTTAGCAGCAGAGCCCAGCAGTACTACAGGGCCCGGCTCCTGAGAGAGAGAAAGAGAGAGACAGATAGACAGAGAGAAACAGACAGAGACAGAGAGAGAGAAACAGTCAGCGAGAGAGATAGAGAGAGACAGAGAGGGAGAGAGATAGAGAGGGAGAGAGAGAGAGACAGAGAGAGATAAAGAGTGACAGAGAGGGAGAGGGATAGAGATAGAGAGAGACGGAGAGGGAGAGAGACAGAGAGAGACAGAGGGAGAGAGACGGAAAGGGAGAGAGATAGAGAGAGACAGAGAGGGAGAGAGATAGAGAGAGACAGAGAGGGAGAGAGATAGAGAGAGACAGAGAGGGAGAGAGACAGAGAGGGAGACAGACAGAGAGGGAGAGGGATAGAGAGACAGAGAGGGAGAGAGACAGAGAGGGAGAGAGATAGAGAGAGACAGAGAGGGAGAGAGATAGAGAGAGACAGAGAGGGAGAGAGAGAGACAGAGAGGGAGAGAGATAGAGACAGAGGGGGAGAGGGAGAGATAGAGACAGAGAGGGAGAGAGATAGAGACAGAGAGAGAGACAGAGACAGAGAGAGACAGAGAGGGAGAGAGATAGAGAGGGAGAGAGACAGAGGGAGAGAGACAGAGAGGGAGAGAGAGAGAGAGAGACAGGGAGAGAGACAGAGAGAGTGAGAGAGACAGAGAGAGAGACTGAGACTGTGGCTTCTCTCTGCACTGTTTCCAGCCCTGAACTGTCTCTGAGCTCAGGACTTCAATCTGCTGATCTATCACTGCTAGGCTTTGTTTTTCTATACAGTCCAGTTACTGAGCATATTGTAGTGGTGTAGACTGTTAACCTTTTGTTTATAAAGCATGCTGATGAAATACTGTTCTGCTGTTGTGTGCAGGGCGGGATGTTTGAGTAGATGGTCCTTGAACGGGGAAATGATAAGGGAACAGGCAGAAGATGTACAAAGGTCCTTGTGGTCAGAGGGTAATGAGTGCTGAGGTTAGGAAAGCAAATACAGTCTCTACTGATGAAATATTGAATAAATTCATTAGAATATCGCGCCAACATATGGAGATGGCGGGGTAAAGTTAAGATTGGAATGTGGAATGGGTGAAGTGGAGAGATGTGGGATGAGACAGACTGGTACTGGAGTAGGAATGCACCTGGGAGTCGACAGATTCCTAAAGGTGAATGGTAACCAGATACAGAAAGAATGTGCTGGGCGATGAGGTAACTGCTGTTTACTGATGTCTATTGGAAGGACAGCAGATTATTCATTCAGCAGATCAGCCTCATCTGGCCAGGCACTGTGAGCAACGTGATCGAGTTCATGGAAAGTCTGGCAAACAATGGGGAGTTGTGGCCAGAGCAGAGTGCAGCGATAGAAAGGGCAGATAGAGAGAGAGCCTGCACGCAGAGTGCAGAGTGCAGCGATAGAAAGGGCAGATAGAGAGAGAGCCTGCACGCAGAGTGCAGACTCTGAGAGAAAGAGATGTGGGCTGCTCATCCTCCCAGGATAAGTTACAGAAAGAAAGCAACAGATAAAGAAAGAACTTGCATTTCTATAGCGCCTTTCACAACAACAGGACGCCCCAAGGCGCTTTACAGCCAATGAATTACTTTTTGAAGTTTAGTCACTGTTGTAATATAGGAAATGCAGCCGCCTATTTGTGCACAGCAAGATCCCACAAACAGCAATGTGATAATGACCAGATAATCTGTTTTAATGATGTTGGTTGAGGGATAAATATTGGCTAGGACACCGGGGAGAACTCCCCTGCTCTTCTTCGAAATATTGATGGGATCTTTTATGTCCACCTGAGAAAGCAGATGGGGCCTTGGTTTAATGTCTCATCTGAAAGACGGCATCTCCGACAGTGCAGCGCTCCCTCAGTACTGACCCTTCGACAGTGCGGCGCTCCCTCAGTACTGACCCTTCGACAGTGCGGCACTCCCTCAGTACTGCCCCTCAGACAGTGCGGCACTCCCTCAGTACTGCCCCTCAGACAGTGCTGCACTCCCTCAGTACTGACCCTTCGACAGTGCAGCGCTCCCTCAGTACTTTCCCTCTGACAGTGCAGCACTCCCTCAGTACTGCCCCTCCGACAGTGCAGCACTCCCTCAGTACTGCCCCTCCGACAGTGCAACGCTCCCTCAGTACTGCCCCTCCGACAGTGCAGCGCTCCCTCAGTACTGCCCCTCCGACAGTGCAACGCTCCCTCAGTACAGACCTGCGACAGTGTGGCGCTCCCTCAGTACTGCCCCTTCGACAGTGCAGCGCTCCCTCAGTACTGATCCTCCGACAGTGCAGCGCTCCCTCAGTACTGCCCCTCCGACAGTGCAGCGCTCCCTCAGTACTGCCCCTCCGACAGTGCAGCGCTCCCTCAGTACTGATCCTCCGACAGTGCAGCGCTCCCTCAGTACTGATCCTCCGACAGTGCAGCGCTCCCTCAGTACTGCCCCTCCGACAGTGCAGCACTCCCTCAGTACTGATCCTCCGACAGTGCAGCGCTCCCTCAGTACTGATCCTCCGACAGTGCAGCGCTCCCTCAGTACTGATCCTCCGACAGTGCAGCGCTCCCTCAGTACTGCCCCTCCGACAGTGCAGCACTCCCTCAGTACTGATCCTCCGACAGTGCAGCACTCCCTCAGTACTGATCCTCCGACAGTGCAGCGCTCCCTCAGTACTGCACTGTCGGAGGTGCCGTCTTTCAGATGAGACGTTAACCCGAGGCCCCGTCTGCCCTCTCAGGTGGACATAAAAGATTCTATGGCACCATTGGAAGTAGAGCAGGGGAGTTCTCCTCGGTGTCCTGGAGCCAATATTTATCCCTCAATCAACATCACTAAAACAGATTATCTGCTCATTATCACATTGCTGTTTGTGGGAGCTTGCTGTGCGCAATTTGGCTGCTGCGTTTCCTACATTACAACAGTGACCACACTTCAAAAAGTACTTCATTGGCTGTAAAGCGCTTTGGGACATCCTGAGGTTGTGAAAGGCGCTATAGAAATGCAAGTCTTGTAATGCAGTAACATTGTAACTTTCAATATATTAACATAGCAATATTGTTACACTGTAATAATATAATAACATAGTAAAAGTAGCTTTAAACCACGGTGTCTGCAGTCAGTGCTCCCTATTGATGTGTGACCTTCACACTGGCTCCGGGAACAGCACCGCGAGTTGTGTTTTAACAGGATGCCGTGATCAGCACCACATTCAGTGAAGCTCAGTCCTGTCCTCCTTGACAGCCACACACACAGTGGGAGTCACAGCAACAACAACTTGTATTTATATAACGCTTTTAATGCAGTAAAACGTCCCAAGGTGCTTCACAGGAGCGATTATCAAACATAATTTGACACCGAGCCACATAAGGAGATATTAGGACAGGTGACCAAAAGCTTGGTCAAAGAGGTCAGTTTTAAGGAGCGTCTTAAAGGAGGAGAGAGAGGCAGAGAGGTTTAAGGAGGGAATTCCAGAGCTCGGGGCCCAGGCGGCTGAAGGCACGGCCGCCAATGGTTGAGCGATGAAAATCAGGGATGCTCAAGAGGGCAGAATTAGAGGAGCGCAGATATCTCGGGGGGGTTGTGGGGCTGAAGGAGGTTACAGAGATAGGGAGGGGGCGAGGCCACGGAGGGATTTGAAAACAAGGATGAGAATTTTGAAATCGAGGCATTACTTAACCAGGAGCCAATGTAGGTCAGCGAGCACAGGGGTGATGGGTGAACGGGACTTGGTGCGAGTTAGGACACGGGCAGCCGAGTATTGGATGAGCTCAAGTTTACGTAGGGTAGAATGTGGGAGGCCGGCCAGGAGTGCGTTGGAATAGTCAAGTCTGGAGGTAACAAAGGCATGGATGAGGGTTTCAGCAGCGGATGAGCTGAGGCAGGGGCGCTGTACAGGAATCCAGAGTAGGAACCCTGGGGGATTTTCTTCCCCCGCACCCTGTCTGCCTCACTACCAACGCCCTCAACCCTGCCGCTTCAGCCGTGCCTCCATTCTCTTTCTAGAATTCATTTTCGACCAAAGTTCCACTTCTGTTTTCACATCTGTCAAGCAGTTGGGGACATTTTCCACATTAAGGGGCCTGTATCGAGTACTGCTTGACCTTGCTTTCTCCAATACACAACACAATCCGAGCAGGTGTGATGATATGAATTACACACCTGTGTGCTCACATAACTCTGCCTATTTAGCGAGAGTCACCGTGTCAATGAGCAAAGTCCCACACTGACCTTCCCCCCCATGTTGTGCCACTCCCTCACTGTGTGTGACGGGTTATTAACACAGGCTTCAGCCCTTTTCAAAATCGATTCTCCTTCCTTGGACTCAAGGTGCACAGGAGCAGAACTCTGACACCTCGCGAGCGCGCCCAGTGCATTCTTCGCTTGTGAGGTTATTTTACCAGGTGGGGCATGATGGCCAAGGACGATGCAGATCTCACCCAGAGCCCACGCACATGCTCTGTCCGTTGGAGGTGTATAAAATTATGAGGGGCCTGGATAGAGTGGATAGGAAGGACCTATTTCCCTTAGCAGAGACGTCAATAACCAGGGGGCATAGATTTAAAGTAATTGGTCAGAGGTTTAGAGGGGATTTGAGGAGAAATGTTCTCACCCAGAGGGTAGTGGGGGTCTGGAACTCACTGCCTGAAAGGGTGGTAGAGGCGGAAACCCTCATATCGGAGGAAGTGCTGCACTGTCGGAGGGGCAGTACTGAGGGAGCGCCGCACTGTCGGAGGGGCAGTACTGAGGGAGCGCTGCACTGTCGGAGGGGCAGTACTGAGGGAGTGCTGCACTGTCGGAGGGGCAGTACTGAGGGAGAGCTGTGCTGTTGGAGGGGCAGTACTGAGGGAGTGCTGTACTGTTGGAGGGGCAGTACTGAGGGAGTGCTGTACTGTTGGAGGGGCAGTGCTGAGGGAGCGCCGCACTGTTGGAGGGGCAGTACTGAGGGAGTGCTGTACTGTTGGAGGGGCAGTACTGAGGGAGTGCTGTACTGTTGGAGGGGCAGTGCTGAGGGAGCGCCGCACTGTTGGAGGGGCAGTACTGAGGGAGTGCTGTACTGTTGGAGGGGCAGTACTGAGGGAGCGCTGTACTGTCAGAGGGGCAGTACTGAGGGAGCGCTGCACTGTCAGAGGGACAGTACTGAGGGAGCGCTGCACTGTCGGAGGGGCAGTACTGAGGGAGCGCTGCTACTGTCGGAGGGGCAGTACTGAGGGAGTGCTGCACTGTTGGAGGGGCCATCTTTCGGGTAAGACATTAAACACGGGCCCTTTCTCCCTGCTCCAGTTGTTCAGGAAGGTGTAAGGGAACCTACTGCACTATTTGAAGATGAGCAAGGAGCGCTTCCAGGGTCCTGGACAATATTTCTCTCCTAACCAACACCACCCAAAACAGATTAACTGCTCATTCGTCTCATTGCTGCGTGGGATCTTGCTGTGCGCAGTAATGCTGACAATTTAGCTTCATAACCACAGAGACTGCACTGCCAGGAAATTCATTGTCGGTGAAGTGTTTGGCGATGTCCTGGGAGACCTATCAAGACACTATCATGTAAAAAGAAAAAAATAGACTTGCATTTCTATAGCGCCTTTCACAGCCTCAGGACATCCCAAAGTGCTTTACAGCCAATGAAGTACTATTGAAGTGTAGTCACTGTTGGAATGTACGAAACGCGGCAGCCAATTTGCGCACAGCAAGCTCCCACAAACAGCAATATGATAATGACCAGATCATCTGTTTTAGTGATGTTGGTTGAGGGATAAATTGTCTCTAAATTGTCAGAGTGCTTGTCCGACATACAATTCTGGATGAGCAGAAATTTTCTCCAACTAAATATTGGGAAGACCGAAGCCATTGTTTTCGGTCCCCGCCACAAACTCCATTCCCTAGCCACCGACTCCATCCGTCTCCCTAACATCTGTCTGAGGCTGAACCACACTGTTCGCAACCTTGGTGTCATATTTGACCCTGAAATGAGCTTCCGACCACATATCCGCAGCATAACTAAGACTGCCTATTTCCAACTCCATAACATTGCCCGTCTCCGCCCTTGCCTCAGCTCATCCGCTGCTGAAACCCTCATCCATGCCTTTGTTACCTCTAGACTTGACTATTCCAACGCACTCCTGACTGCCCTCCCACATTCCACCCTATGTAAACTTGAGGTCATCCAAAACTTGGCTGCCCGTGTCCTAACTCGCACCAAGTCCCGTTCACCCATCACCCCTGTGCTCGCTGACCTACATTGGCTCTTGGTTGAGTAACGCCTCGATTTCAAAATTCTCATCCTTGTTTTCAAATCCCTCCATGGCCTCACCCCCTCCCTATCTCTCTAATCTCCTCCAGCCCCACAACCCCCCCGAGATATCTGCGCTCCTCTAATTCTGCCCTCTTGAGGATCCCTGATTATAATCGCTCAACCTTTGGTGGCCGTGCCTTCAGCTGCCTGGGCCCCAAGCTCTGGAATTCCCTCCCTAAACCTCTCTGCCTCTCTACCTCTCTCTCCTCCTTTAAGACGCTCCTTAAAACCTACCTCTTTGACCAAGCTTTTGGTCATTTGCCCTAATTTCTCCTTATGCGGCTCGGTGTCAAATTTTTTGTCTTAAAATGCTCCTGTGCAGCGCCTTGGGACGTTTCACTACGTTAAAGGCGCTATATAAATACAAGTTGTTGTTGTTGTTGTTGGATGAACACAGGCGTTATCGTGTTTACCTTCATTGGATTAACATCTCCGTTCGGACAGCCTCCTGCTGGCTGTGGGGAGAGCGGATCCACGAGGTACAGAGCGGAAGCTGGGATCTCTCATTCATACCGTGCAATCCTGTTCAGCTTTGTCTGCAGTGTAAACAGGGCAAACTCTGACCTCAACAGACCCATTCTCACACCACCTCAATGGTGTAGATGATCCAGGTCTCCGCCCCTTTGTAACTGCCATTAAAATCAGTGCGGTGCGTCCTGTATATAAAGGCCAGCAGCGGAACTGACAGCAGATGCAAGTGTTCATCTCTCGACTACCTGCCTCAGATACAGAAGAGCACAGGGGTGAGTGCTATTCAATCTACCTTTGTTAAATTACCATCAGAAATACACTAAGATGATTAAGTATTCTACTGCTCTTTGTTGGGCGTGTGAAATAATTCAAAATGAAACTCTTAACAACAGAGGTTTTGGGTCCCATGTGATCTTCATAGAGTGCAGCAAAAGAGTTTATGCTTAAAGGGTTTTCGCTTCCACACGCTTCTCAGTCCAGAAACATAGGGTTGCTGAGAATTTCATTGATGAAGAACTAATAGTGAAAGGGAATTCTTCACCCTTGTGTTTTCTGTAATATCCGTGGAAACTGGAGACTTTTAACAGGCAATGAGATCTGAGGGAGGGAGCTTCATAGAGAGAGATTTAAACTGGGAGATCTTCATATAGAGAGGGTGAAACTGATACAGATCTGCCATGATCTCATTGAATGGTGGAACAGGCTCGAGGGGCTGAATGACCTCAATATGTTCCTATGAGAGTTAAACTAGGAGATCTTCGTACAGAGAGCTAGTGAGCAGTGCCAGGAGTTCACAATATTTGTTCAATGAATGGTAAAGAACTGCACATTGTAGACAGTTTATTCCAGACTGTATTGAAAGAAAGTATTGCATTTCTACAGCGCCTACATCCCAAAGCACTTTACAGCCAATGAGGTACTTTTTGAAATGTAGTCACTGTTGTCTGATGACTTCTCGTTCACAGGTTTACGATGAAGATCACTGATTTCCTCACGGCTGGTGATGTGGCTGCTGCTCTCACTGAATGCAACGGTAAAGTCACACTGCACTTAACAAAAAATCCTCCTTATTTCCTATTGTTCTTGACTCTTGCGGTTTCGCAGGGTTCAGGCGCCCTCTGAAGCCTCATCCAAGTGCGTGGAACCCGGGCGCAATCCTCCCATCCCTGCCCCAGGGTCACTGATCCTGATTTTAGCAAATCTGCCACTGTGTTAGCTGAGGTAATCGAACAGCTCGGGTCTGGGACTGCCTGGTGTATGTGGCTCAGTACCACCTGTAACGCAATGACCCCTGCCTGTAACGCAATGACCCCTGCCTGTAACGCAATGACCCCTGCCTGTAACGCAATGACCCCTGCCTGTAACACATGACCCCTGCCTGTAACGCATGACCCCTGCCTGTAACGCAATGACCCCTGCCTGTAACGCAATGACCCCTGCCTGTAACGCAATGACCCCTGCCTGTAACACATGACCCCTGCCTGTAACGCATGACCCCTGCCTGTAACGCATGACCCCTGCCTGTGACGCAATGACCCCTGCCCGTAACGCAATGACCCCTGCCCGTAACGCAATGACCCCTGCCTGTAACGCAATGACCCATGCCTGTAACGCAATGACCCCTGCCTGTAACGCATGACCCCTGCCTGTGACGCAATAATCCCTGCCTGTAACACAATGACCCCTGCCTGTAACGCATTGACCCCTGCCTGTGGCACAATGACCCCTGCCTGTAATGCAATGACCCCTGCCTGTAACGCAATGACCCCCGCCTGTAACGCATTGACTCCCGCCTGTAACGCATTGACCCCTGCCTGTAACACAATGACCTCTGCCTGTAACACAATGACCTCCGCCTGTAACACAATGACCCCTGCCTGTAACGCATTGACCCCTGCCTGTAACACAATGACCCCTGCCTGTAACGCAATGACACCCGCCTGTAACACAATGACCCCTGCATGTAACGCATTGACCTCTACCTGTAACGCATTGACCCCTGCCTGTAACGCATTGACCCCTGCCTGTAACACAATGACCCCTGCCTGTAACGCAATGACCCCCGCCTGTAACGTATTGACCCCTGCCTGTAACGCAGTGACCTCTGTCTGTAACGCAATGACCCCTGCCTGGAACGCAATGACCCCCGCCTGTAACACAATGACCCCTGCCTGTAACACAATGACCCCTGCCTGTAACACAATGACCCCTGCCTGTAACACAATGACCCCTGCCTGTAACACAATGACCCCTGCCTGTAACACAATGACCCCGCCTGTAACGCAATGACCCCGCCTGTAACGCAATGACCCCTGCCTGTGTTAGATTCGAATTTGGAGAAACTCTAGACGGAGACGGAATTGAGGACAAGTTCAGAATTTATTAAAATAAACAAAAGACTTGTGCACAAGGGAGAGCCACTCAGCTTCCTTAAGCTAGGGGCGCACTCTCTGAGGAACAAGTAACGGTTCATTCAAGTTATACATTTCTATAAGCACCGCCCACTTACTACAGAATGGGGCGTACACGTACAAACAGTGTCACTACAGTTACTCTCTATTGGTTATATGGTTAGTCACTCAACTGTCGGGCCCTCCCCTTGAACCCTGACCATGCCAGTCACAGATGTTGGTTGCCTCATCCTACTCCCCAAATTCTTGCTGTTATCTCTTCCTTTGCGGGCATAGTTTATAGTTTGAGAAAACATATTTTATCCCTGGCTGTCGGACAGAGCGGGGTGGCTCAAGGCCGTAATGGCTTGGATGCTCAGTGACTGGAACCGTGTTGGTCATTAATTGCTCCCTTATCTCTTGGGAGACCCGGTTCGAATAGTAGATGTACCCCCGTGCCTGGAACTGTGTTGGTTGTTAATTGCTCCCTTATCTCTTGGGAGGCCAGGCTGTGCTTTGACAATGGCTCTACTGAGGTTGTGAATACATATATTCCAAGGTTTGATAAGGGGAGAGAGGCACCTTCCAGTCTACAAATATGCCTTAATTAGCTAAACCTACTATCCGAAATAAGTAGAGGGTAATGTAGTCAAGTATCCCAGCATTCTTTGGGAACAAGCAGGATCCTTCAGTAGTAGTCAAGTATCCCAGCATTCTTTGGGAACAAGCAGGATCCTTCAGTAGTAGTCAAGTATCCCAGAGTTCTTTGGGAACAAGCTGGATCCTTCAGTCCCCCCTTCCAATCCCCCGAAAAGGACCCTTGAAGGGGGTTGGAGAGTGTGCTCTCTACGCTAAATAGTGTGATAAGCTAGTGAGTGTATAATATGTCAGAAACGCATATAGGTTTTTCCCGGATCAACTAGCACGAATGATGAAGGTTTACCTGTAACCCCACCCAATTTATTCTATACTTCCCCCTAGGCCTTTGGCTATTCCAGGTAGGCCGCACATTCGTTGCATATGGTCTGGTGTGAGTCCTGTCGGGGTGGCCACCCGTCTAGGCACCAGGTATGCATCAGATGAGTGAAGTTGCTATTTAGGCATTCCCCGATTCATTATATGATTGCTTCATTATTCATGCACATGATTTCTCCAACAAGTTGTCAAAATCATCATCTGAAACACTTGAGTAGGAGCAGTACAAGCATTAACAGTTTTAACCACTTGCTTTGCAATTTGTTTAGCCCGAGTCCGTTTACATTTCCTGCATGTCATACATAACAAGGTCAGGACAATTACTAACTGCACCACGACTAATACATGTGAAATCAATCGGATCCATGGATGGATCTGTATATTTAGTCCCCAGTCCCAAATGTCATCCAGCCATGTGGTCACCTTGATCGCGTCGATATCTTTCTTCAGATCCGTGTTCCGTTGTTGTAGAGTATAGTACACCTTCTGGGAGAGTCGTATCTCCTTTCGCAACTGCCTCAGGTATTCGGGCAGGGGGGGTATAGGATACCCAAAGGTGTTGATGTAGTCCCATAATCCATACTTGATGTCTTCAGACACTTGAAGAAAGGTAATATCAAACTGGTGTATGTCCACCAATTCCTCATGTCCAATCCGTACCGGAACTGCAGGGGTGAAGCAGAACTCTGAACTGGGGATGTTGCAAGTTAGATTGGCATACTCAAACGTTTTCAGGTTGGTCGTCACACAGTATTCGCCTTTGCCGGCGTATGCCACCTGGGTAGGCTTTGAGGCTGCGTCCAATGCTTCCACGGTGCAGTTAATTTCCATGCCTGTGTTATTAAAACCACATTGGGCTTGCGGGCTTTGGCTGATTGCATGCGGGCACATGATGATGGCATGTCTGGTGACACATCCCTCCAGCTTGGTACCCATCCAGTCTCCTTTCACCATCACTGCGTAAGGTAACATATTGTGGTAAGATATATGCATGCCATCTTTTAGTATACCAATATTATGTACCTGATACACCTCCCGCCCTTGTGTCTCTGGTGTCATTACCGGGACGACCAGAATTAGCCCCAGGAATCCCCCCCCGTCTGGTCTGCATTCAACCTGCGTGGGGAATACCCGTACCATGGCTCGGAATTGACAAACTGTCATATTGCGGCTACTTAAGAGATGTTTGGGTGTACCCGCCCCAGCGTGTCCGCGAGTCAGGGTCCCTTTTAACTGTTGGTTGGTAATCCACAGGGGTACCTCCCCTGCCTGTATCTGTTCCAGGTTTTCTCGGGTTTGCTCCACTATCCAATTCCCATATGTGCTGCAAACGTCGTTTGCTGCTGCCTGCTGTGAGGCATTGTATTCCTCTTTAATTAACTTATTTATAGTCTGTGCGTGTGTTTCTAACACAGTAGCTATATCCTGCAGGTATACGGTTAATATCTGGTCCTCCTTTAACTCTTGGTCCTCATTCTTATTTTGCTCTTGTAAGATAGCTTTAATGCGGGAACCCAGATCCCGGACCTTCTGATCTACGGTAGCCAGATCAATGGTGTTAACGACCGACGTGCCAGTGTTAAAAATCGTTGCTGCATCATTAACTAAAGACCTCTTACGTCGCCATACCCGCCGGCTTCCCTGTCTATATCCGCCTCCGCTACGATCCGCGCCTTGTTTCAATACCTGTGTTAGAAGGCGCTGGTATAACTGTTGGGTTTGTGGTGAGCACCAAGCAGGCAGGGCGGTGTTGGCCAGGTTTAGCATCACTGACACTAATTCATGACGCACGTTATCATACAATATATCCCCAGTACTGGTGAACTCCAACCCACTAGCGGGTCCCTCTTTCACGGGGGGGGCAGGTCAGTGGCTCGCGCTCGGAGGGGAAAGGTGTTGTGGAAACCATTGGGGGCAGGGGTGTCGGGGGGGCACCCCAGTAGCAGTCGATCACCAGCGGTAGCCCGGGCTCCTCGTATTGTTCTATGATCCCGAAAGTCTGACATCTCTCTGAGGTAGGAGTGCATGAGGGGTCCCAGTGCCCCGCATTATTCTGACAGCATATCCTGTCCATCTTCCCTGTGATTCTACTGGTACAAACTCCCCTGTGCGTTTTGTGTGGACCAGTAGTCATTTCACAGAAAAAGGGGGCTCCCGACCGGTCGACGCAGAACCCCAGTGCCGTGATGGGTGTTGTTTGTTCACTGATCAGTATCCCTATCATTCCCATGATAAGCCACCCCATGGTTATCCTATACCACCGCTAGGCAGAAGGAGTCCAATTTGTTTATCTGTCTCGACACTAGCTTGTACAGTAGTAACTAGCAGGCTCTCTCTCTCTCTCTCTCTCTCTCCCTGTTTGTCCTGGTATTGGCCGTGTGCGCAGGGCTCGGAGCGGGGTTAAGGCTACTTCATACGTGGCATTGAGGCGGAGACGATGGCCTTGTGACAGTGGCTCAATGTAACTTACCTGACTTAACGTGATCAGTAAGGGTTAGGAGCTATCGGACGGGGATGGGTGAAGACAGGTTGCACTGTCCTCCTTCGGAGGTAGAAGGGTCTATAATAGGGAGTGGATATCCCCTGGGGAAGGTCCTCCAGTCCCGACTCCAGCGGTTCCCAAAGAGCAGCTGTATCTCGGAACCGGTCTGTCTCCCCTGCACGGGGTAGGGTGAATAAAAGAGTCTGAGTTCTGTTGGGATGTAAAGCGAGGGGTCCGGTGGCCCTACCACAAAAGGGAGATAACCGGAACTCTAGAGTCAAGGGGTGAATCCCGGGGAAGGTTAGAGTCGTATAATAATGTGAGTTCGCGGGATCCCTGGTTAAGTCGAAAGCCTGGACCGTAGAAAGGTCGACATCCCCGGTAGTGGTGGCAGTACTGAGGTCGGACCCACTCATCTGTAAGAAAGAGACAGGTAAAATAGCAACCCGAGGAACCGACTTAATCCTTCGAAATCCGGTCCTGATCAAGTATAGGGGAGAAAAGGCAGGTCAATACTTGTTTTTATTTCTTTTTAATTGTAAAACGAACACAACAGATATGTCTTTAAAAGGGTTGACAGCTTAAAAGGGTTAACAGCTTTTAGCTCTCTGTACCAAAAGGTGGGTGGAGCTAACAGATACAACAGGCACCCTTTTTAAAACAGACTTTCAGATCAAGGAAATACCGTAACTTCTTAGAGTTTATAGTCAGGAAACTGTCACACAGACTTTCACACAGACTTACACACAGACTGAGATCTCAGCATTCCCTTTAAGATTCCTTTCGCTCAGCAAATTCTGGATTTTACTTTTTTTTTTAGTCTCCAAGAGATGGGGAAATCTCTTCCCCGGGCCCCGTCACCGGCTTAGTCTGGCTCCATTTTAATACCCCCGGGTGCCTTGGTGGACCAGGGCAGAGAAGCTGGGGTGAGTCCTTGACAGGAGGCATGAAGGTCTGTCTGGTGAAGCCCAAAGAGTCGACTAGCCCACTCCCGGATTCCGGCCTCCGTGGGCTGGGGGCTGGCCCCCATTCGGAGGGTGGTTTGGTAGGGCTTTTCCAGCCCCTGGAGTAGATTATCTAAGAACCGTGGGTCGTCATGATTAGCGGGAATGTTATTCGTCTGGCCCCAATGTTCATACTGCTCGATTACTCGATCAATGTACACATTGGGGTTTTCTCCGGGACTCTGGCGCAGGGCGGTGAGCCCCGCCCAGGTAGCGGTACCGTTGCCCAGTCCAGCCTGCGCCCAGGTTTTTAAACCATTGAATTGGATCTCATACTCTGCTACCGTGGCTGGGACATTTAAGACATGGGGTCCCAATGTCCCATAAACCATAGAGGGACATTTTACCTCGATAATATCTTTTATGTCTTGTATGGACAAATTAAAGTGCCGAGCAGCACTTCGTATTTTTGCCCATACTTCGACGTTAGGATTGTATCTTTTGAGGTCGGGAATGAGGAGGATGACGCTGGATCTCTCCTGGGGCGTAAAAGAATGAGCCTCGCCCATCATACCCCGTCCACCTATCTCTGCGTTTTGGGCTCCTGCTGCCGGATTAACTCGGACGGGGGCCGTGGGGTTGGATTTTCCTGCCCCAGACTGAAGCGGTAAGGTGGGATAGATACGAGTGTATTCGGGGGGGCACGTGGGTTGGATGGCTTCAACTCGTTGAACCTTTACGGTCCCCGATGGGGGCCGGGGTTCTAGGATCGGTGTGTCTCGAGTCTCCTTTTGTAGAGCCTCAACAATGTCACCCCAGTTTTTCAAATCGTCTAGATTCTCAGTCCCTGGCGACTTAAGGTGCAGGAGATTGCTAACTTGGACTTTAGCCTCCTGCATAGGTCTCAAGAATCCTTGAAACGGGGTCGGTCTTCTCCCCTTATCCACGATTATAGATCCCATCTGATCCATCCAACTAATACACAGAACCTGCCCCGTACCTAGCTTGTTTGGCTTCTTTTTGTTCCGCCCACCACTTTATTTGGTCAGCTACTGAGCTTGTTTCTTTCCACCCCTTTTTAACCATTTCACTCTGAAGTTTCAAATTAGCCTCTCGGACCTGTTGAACGACAGTGACACTGGTGGCCATAGCCGGAACGTCGGGTGAAAGAGATCTCCCCTTGTTTCCCATGTGATCCATATTAATAGTCACGTGTATTCTTATACTCTATCTTATACTTTAATCGGCACAAGCGACACAAACTTACACTCTAAACAGACTCTAACTTAAATCCCTCCGGGTCGTCACCCGGTATTTTGCGTACACTTAATCGTCACGGGATCACGATCCTGTGGTGTTTTAGTTCTCTACACCTACTTGATCCTGGCCGTCACGTGGGGCCCAATCGCCCTCTTAATTCAGGCTCAGGCTAGGTGTTTGAGATAGACAACCACCCTTGTCCGTGTCGATCACCCGTGACTCTCAAGGATCCAATCTTATACTTTAAATCAGAAATATACACTTATCACCTTATACTCTAAATCAGAAAAAAAAACACTTATGTCTAATCAATTCCGTCAGTCCGGTCTCCGTGAGGAATAATTTAAGTTGTGGGTACTTTTATACTGACTGAACCATAAACGGTTTTAGCCCCACCGGTGACGAGCGAGTCCTTGTTCCTCCTAAAAGCCTTACTCTGGCTTTTCCCTTAGGACACTACACGGTTCTCGCCTTAACCGTCACTTCCAGTGTCTTTAACTCCTATGGTCCTTACCTGCAGTATCCCACTTCTGACACCAACTGTTAGATTCGAATTTGGAGAAACTCTAGACGGAGACGGAATTGAGGACAAGTTCAGAATTTATTAAAATAAACAAAAGACTTGTGCACAAGGGAGAGCCACTCAGCTTCCTCAAGCTAGGGGCGCACTCTCTGAGGAACAAGTAACGGTTCATTCAAGTTATACATTTCTATAAGCACCGCCCACTTACTACAGAATGGGGCGTACACGTACAAACAGTGTCACTACAGTTACTCTCTATTGGTTATATGGTTAGTCACTCAACTGTCGGGCCCTCCCCTTGAACCCTGACCATGCCAGTCACAGATGTTGGTTGCCTCATCCTACTCCCCAAATTCTTGCTGTTATCTCTTCCTTTGCGGGCATAGTTTATAGTTTGAGAAAACATATTTTATCCCTGGCTGTCGGACAGAGCGGGGTGGCTCAAGGCCGTAATGGCTTGGATGCTCAGTGACTGGAACCGTGTTGGTCATTAATTGCTCCCTTATCTCTTGGGAGACCCGGTTCGAATAGTAGATGTACCCCCGTGCCTGGAACTGTGTTGGTTGTTAATTGCTCCCTTATCTCTTGGGAGGCCAGGCTGTGCTTTGACAATGGCTCTACTGAGGTTGTGAATACATATATCCAAGGTTTGATAAGGGGAGAGAGGCACCTTCCAGTCTACAAATATGCCTTAATTAGCTAAACCTACTATCCGAAATAAGTAGAGGGTAATGTAGTCAAGTATCCCAGCATTCTTTGGGAACAAGCAGGATCCTTCAGTAGTAGTCAAGTATCCCAGAGTTCTTTGGGAACAAGCTGGATCCTTCACCTGTAACGCATTGACCCCTGCCCGTAACGCATTGACCCCTGCCTGTAACACAATGACCCCCGCCTGTAACGCAATGACCCCCGCCTGTAACGCAATGACCCCTGCCTGTAATTGTTCTGTACAATCATATTTTTATCTGAGTTTAAATGTATTGTAGAAAGGTGCCACAGAATGTTGATGCCCAGCTCCTGACTCTTTGCTCCAGTGTTGAAACTGATTTATGAGCATTGAACAGACTTTGAAGAATTTAAGGATTCCCTGGTTTCCCGCAGGGGCTCTGAGCACCCCCTCCACACAATCACGTTCCTCAGGGGCTCTCTTGTTACTAACTCTGTCCTGTTCCAGATCCCGGCTCCTTCCACCTCAAGAAATTCTCCAAAACCTCCGGTCTGGCAAAGAAATCCGCGGAAGAGATCAAGAAAATCTTCGCCATTCTTGACGATGACAAAAGCGGCTTCATCGAGAAGAACGAGCTCAAGTATTAAACTCCTCACCTCTCTCCAAACATTAACATGAAATAGTAACAGGAGAGAGCACAGTTACCACACTGCACAATGAGTGTAACAGGACAGAGCACAGTTACCACACTGCACACACTGAGCGTAACAGGAGAGAACACAGTTACCACACTGCACATTGAGTGTAACAGGACAGAGCACAGTTACCACACTGCACACTGAGTGTATCAGGACAGAGCACAGTTACCACACTGCACACACTGAGTGTAACAGGACAGAGCACAGTTACCACACTGCACACTGAGTGTAACAGGACAGAGCACAGTTACCACACTGCACACTGAGTGTAACAGGACAGAGCACAGTTACCACACTGCACACTGAGTGTATCAGGACAGAGCACAGTTACCACACTGCACACACTGAGTGTAACAGGACAGAGCACAGTTACCACACTGCACACTGAGTGTATCAGGACAGAGCACAGTTACCACACTGCACACTGAGTGTAACAGGACAGTGCACAGTTACCACACTGCACACACTGAGGGTAACAGGAGAGAACACAGTTACCACACTGCACACACTGAGTGTAACAGGACAGAGCACAGTTACCACACTGCACACACTGAGCGTAACAGGAGAGAACACAGTTACCACACTGCACACACTGAGTGTAACAGGAGAGAGCACAGTTACCACACTGCACACACTGAGCGTAACAGGACAGAGCACAGTTACCACACTGCACACTGAGTGTAACAGGACAGAGCACAGTTACCACACTGCACACACTGAGCGTAACAGGAGAGAACACAGTTACCACACTGCACACACTGAGTGTAACAGGACAGAGCACAGTTACCACACTGCACACTGAGTGTAACAGGACAGAGCACAGTTACCACACTGCACACACTGAGTGTATCAGGACAGAGCACAGTTACCACACTGCACACACTGAGTGTAACAGGACAGAGCACAGTTACCACACTGCACACACTGAGTGTAACAGGACAGAGCACAGTTACCACACTGCACACACTGAGTGTAACAGGAGAGAACACAGTTACCACACTGCACACTGAGTGTAACAGGACAGAGCACAGTTACCACACTGCACACACTGAGTGTAACAGGACAGAGCACAGTTACCACACTGCACACTGAGTGTAACAGGACAGAGCACAGTTACCACACTGCACACTGAGTGTATCAGGACAGAGCACAGTTACCACACTGCACACACTGAGCGTAACAGGACAGAGCACAGTTACCACACTGCACACACTGAGTGTAACAGGACAGAGCACAGTTACCACACTGCACACTGAGTGTATCAGGACAGAGCACAGTTACCACACTGCACACTGAGTGTAACAGGACAGTGCACAGTTACCACACTGCACACACTGAGTGTAACAGGACAGAGCACAGTTACCACACTGCACACTGAGTGTATCAGGACAGAGCACAGTTACCACACTGCACACACTGAGTGTATCAGGACAGAACACAGTTACCACACTGCACACTGAGTGTATCAGGACAGAGCACAGTTACCACACTGCACACTGAGTGTAACAGGACAGAGCACAGTTACCACACTGCACACACTGAGTGTATCAGGACAGAACACAGTTACCACACTGCACACTGAGTGTATCAGGACAGAGCACAGTTACCACACTGCACACACTGAGTGTAACAGGACAGAGCACAGTTACCACACTGCACACACTGAGTGTAACAGGACAGAGCACAGTTACCACACTGCACACACTGAGTGTAACAGGACAGAGCACAGTTACCACACTGCACACACTGAGTGTAACAGGACAGAGCACAGTTACCACACTGCACACACTGAGTGTAACAGGAGAGAACACAGTTACCACACTGCACACTGAGTGTAACAGGACAGAGCACAGTTACCACACTGCACACTGAGTGTAACAGGACAGAGCACAGTTACCACACTGCACACTGAGTGTAACAGGACAGAGCACAGTTACCACACTGCACACACTGAATGTAACAGGACAGAGCACAGTTACCACACTGCACACTGAGTGTAACAGGACAGAGCACAGTTACCACACTGCACACACTGAGTGTAACAGGAGAGAACACAGTTACCACACTGCACACTGAGTGTAACAGGACAGAGCACAGTTACCACACTGCACACTGAGTGTAACAGGACAGAGCACAGTTACCACACTGCACACACTGAGTGTATCAGGACAGAGCACAGTTACCACACTGCACACACTGAGTGTAACAGGACAGAGCACAGTTACCACACTGCACACACTGAGTGTAACAGGGAAACAGGAAAGGGTCATTGGGGAACGAGTTCTGATTTTGTTACATTTATTGAGAATCTGTTCTTCACGTGCCAGACGAGACTGCAGCAGGAAAATCAACCATGACGGTCATCACCACCCAAACAGACCTGATCTGCACCCAACACACATAAAGAGCATAAGAAACAGGAGCAGGAATAGACAATTCGGCCCCTCGAGCCTGCTCCGCCATTCAGTAAGATCATGGCTGATCTTCTACCTCAACTCCACCTTGCCGCACTATCCCCATATCCCTTGATTTCCGCTAGTGTCGAAAAATCTATCGATCTCTGCCTTGAATATACTCAATGACTGAGCCTCCACAGCCCTCTGGGGTAGAGAATTCCAAAGATTCACCACCCTCTGAGTGAAGAAATTTCTCCTCATCTCGGTCCTAAATGCCCGACCCCTTATTCTGAGACTGTGACCCCTGGTTCTAGACTCCCCAGCCAGGGGAAACATCCTCCCTGCATCTACCCTGTCAAGCCCTGTAAGAATTTTGTATGTTTCAATGAGATCACCTCTCATTCTTCTAAACTCTAGAGAATATAGGCCGAGTCTACTCAATCTCTCCTCATAGGTCAATCCCCCCATCCCAGCAACCAGTCTGGTGAACCTTCGTTGCACTCCCTCTATGGCAAGTATATCCTTCCTTAGGTAAGGAGACAAGAACTGTACACAATACTCCAGGTGTGGCCTCACCAAAACCTAATGAAATTGTAGTAAGACTTCTTTACTCTGACACTCAAATTCCATTGTAATAAAGGCTAACATATCATTTGCTTTCCTAATTGCTTGCTGTACCTGCATGTTAACTTTCAGTGATTCGTGTACAAGGACACCCAGGTCCCTCTGAACACCAGCATTTCCCAATCTCTCAACATTTAAAAAAAATACTTTGCTTTTCAATTTTTCCTACCCAAGTGGATAACTTCACACTTCCCCACATTATACTCCATCTGCCATACATAACATAAAACACACACAACACATATATAACACACTCATATAACAGACATACTGCTCTCCTGTTTATCCGCCCTCTCCACTCTCTGGGTTTTGATGCTGAGCTCCTGTTTTTATTAAAGGTTGTTCCTTCAGTATTTCTGCCCGGAAGCCCGAGTGTTGAGTGACTCTGAGACGGACAGTTTTGTGTCCGATGGAGACGTGGATGGTGACGGGAGGATCGATTTTTCTGGTAAGTGTTTAAACATTTGCAAACAACTCCCTCGCACCTCGCTTCCTACCCGTAGCCTTTCCCTGAACTACCGTGACTGTTAACTCAGGAGGAAGGTTAATTATATATACGGAGAAATGGGATAATTATTGTTTAAAAAGCATTTTATTTGAGAGAGTGACAGAATCTGTTTAATTTATCTATCTTCATTTCCCCTCTCCTGAACGTGCTGACTCTCACTGGGGTACAGTTCCACAGACACTGACTCTCACTGGGGTACAGTTCCACCAACACTGACTCTCACTGGGGTACAGTTCCACCGACACTGACTCTCACTGGGGTACAGTTCCACAGACACTGACTCTCACTGGGGTACAGTTCCACAGACACTGACTCTCACTGGGGTACAGTTCCACAGACACTGACTCTCGCTGGGGTACAGTTCCACCGACACTGACTCTCACTGGGGTACAGTTCCACAGACACTGACTCTCACTGGGGTACGGGTTCCACAGACACTGAGTTTCACTGGGGTACAGGTTCCACAGACACTGACTCTCACTGGGGTACAGTTCCATGGGCACTGACTCTCACTGGGGTACAGTTCCTGAAGGTGCTGACTCTCACTGGGGTACAGATCCACCGACACTGACTCTCACTGGGGTACAGTTCCACAGACACTGACTCTCACTGGGGTACAGTTCCACAAACACTGACTCTTACTGGGGTACGGGTTCCACAGACACTGACTCTCACTGGGGTACAGTTCCACAGACACTGACTCTCACTGGGGTACCGTTCCACAGACACTGACTCTCACTGGGGTACAGGTTCCACAGACACTGACTTTCACTGGGGTACAGGTTCCACGGGCACTGACTCTCACTGGGGTACAGTTCCTGAAGGTGCTGACTCTCACTGGGGTGCAGATCCACCGACACTGACTCTCACTGGGGTACAGTTCCACAGACACTGACTCTCACTGGGGTACGGGTTCCACAGACACTGACTCTCACTGGGGTACAGTTCCACAGACACTGACTCTCACTGGGGTACGGGTTCCACAGACACTGACTTTCACTGGGGTACAGGTACCACAGACACTGACTCTCACTGGGGTACAGTTCCACGGGCACTGACTCTCACTGGGGTACAGTTCCTGAAGGTGCTGACTCTCACTGGGGTACAGATCCACCGACACTGACTTTCACTGGGGTACAGTTCCACAGACACTGACTCTCACTGGGGTACGGGTTCCACAAACACTGACTCTCACTGGGGTACAGTTCCACAGACACTGACTCTCACTGGGGTACGGGTTCCACAGACACTGACTCTCACTGGGGTACAGTTCCACAGACATTGACTCTCACTGGGGTACAGGTTCCACAGACACTGACTCTCACTGGGGTACGGGTTCCACAGACACTTACTGTCACTGGGGTACAGTTCCACAGACACTGACTCTCACTGGGGTACTGTTCCACGGGCACTGACTCTCTCTGGGGTACAGTTCCACAGACACTGACTCTCACTGGGGTACGGGTTCCACAGACACTGACTCTCACTGGGGTACAGTTCCACAGACACTGACTCTCACTGGGGTACAGTTCCACAGACATTGACTCTCACTGGGGTACAGTTCCACAGACACTGACTCTCACTGGGGTACAGTTCCACAGACACTGACTCTCACTGGGGTACAGTTCCACAGACACTGACTCTCACTGAGGTACAGTTTCACAGACACTGACTCTCACTGGGGTACAGGTTGCACAGACACTGACTCTCACTGGGGTACAGTTCCACAGACACTGACTCTCACTAGGCTGCTGTTCCACAGACACTGACTCTCACTGGGGTACAGTTCCACAGACACTGACTCTCACTGCGGTACAGTTCCACAGACACTGACTCTCACTGGGGTACAGGTTCCACAGACACTGACTTTCACTGGGGTACAGTTCCACAAACACTGACTCTCACTGGGGTATAGTTCCACAGACACTGACTCTCACTGGGGTACGGGTTCCACAGACACTGACTCTCACTGGGGTACAGTTCCACAGACATTGACTATCACTGGGGTACAGGTTCCACAGACACTGACTCTCACTGGGGTACGGGTTCCACAGACACTTACTGTCACTGGGGTACAGTTCCACAGACACTGACTCTCACTGGGGTACTGTTCCACGGGCACTGACTCTCTCTGGGGTACAGTTCCACAGACACTGACTCTCACTGGGGTACGGGTTCCACAGACACTGACTCTCACTGGGGTACAGTTCCACAGACACTGACTCTCACTGGGGTACAGTTCCACAGACATTGACTCTCACTGGGGTACAGTTCCACAGACACTGACTCTCACTGGGGTACAGTTCCACAGACACTGACTCTCACTGGGGTACAGTTCCACAGACACTGACTCTCACTGAGGTACAGTTTCACAGACACTGACTCTCACTGGGGTACAGGTTGCACAGACACTGACTCTCACTGGGGTACAGTTCCACAGACACTGACTCTCACTAGGCTGCTGTTCCACAGACACTGACTCTCACTGGGGTACAGTTCCACAGACACTGACTCTCACTGCGGTACAGTTCCACAGACACTGACTCTCACTAGGTTGCTGTTCCACAGACACTGACTCTCACTGGGGTACAGTTCCACAGACACTGACTCTCACTAGGCTGCTGTTCCACAGACACTGACTCTCACTGGGGTACAGTTCCACGGGCACTGACTCTCACTGGGGTACAGTTCCACAAACACTGACTCTCACTGGGGTATAGTTCCACAGACACTGACTCTCACTGGGGTACAGTTCCTGAAGGTGCTGACTCTCACTGGGGTATAGTTCCACCGACACTGACTCTCACTGGGGTACAGTTCCACAGACACTGACTCTCACTGGGGTACGGGTTCCACAGACACTGACTCTCACTGGGGTACTGTTCCACAGACACTCACTCTCACTGGGGTACAGTTCCACGGGCACTGACTCTCACTGGGGTAGAGTTCCACAGACACTGACTCTCACTGGGGTACAGTTCCACAGACACTGACTCTCACTGGGGTACAGTTCCACGGGCACTGACTCTCACTGGGGTACAGTTCCATGGGCACTGACTCTCACTGGGGTACAGTTCCACAGACACTGACTCTCACTGGGGTACGGGTTACACAGACACTGACTCTCACTGGGGTACGGGTTCCACAGACACTGAGTTTCACTGGGGTACAGGTTCCACCGACACTGACTCTCACTGGGGTACAGTTCCACAGACACTGACTCTCACTGGGGTACAGTTCCACGGGCACTGACTCTCACTGGGGTACAGTTCCACAGACACTGACACTCAGTAAGGAGCTGGCCTTTCCCCCGGGAGGGAGGGTAAATTGGAGGGAGAGTTGTCGGTTGGACCACTCTCTGATATCTTCCTGTGGTCAGTGGGTGCCTCTCCTGTGCCTTTGGCATCGGGCGCTGCCCACACTGGGGAGAGGGAATGGGACAGAAAATAACTTGAACAACAGAAAGGTGAATACATCTGTACTGAAATTGCAGAATTCCAGAGTCTGATAACAACATAAAGAGAATTCCCGAGCAGACCAGATGACCACTCCGACCAGCTGAGCTCTGACAACCCAGCACCTGGAGCTCTGCCAATCCCCGCAGTGTGATTCCTGTCTCTACCAGTCTTCCCTGATCGTTAATCTCTTCATTTCAGATGGTGATTTATTTCATGAACAGCAATAAAAGTCTCTTTTTAAACTATTTGCCGGGTTCATTTTGTCGCTGGGAATAATGAGTGAAAAGTGAGGGGTGGTGTTCAGGACCGAGTATCTGTGAGAATCGGTCGACATCGAGATGTTCCCAAGACCGTCAGTCAGAATAATGTTCAAACCGGGACGCCAAGCTGTTTCTGATCTCCACTTACACTGATTACTGGGAACAAGCACTTATATGAGACAGAACCCTACATAGTGTGCGGTTAACAGTGATGTTTATGTCCCATACCATTGATATCAGTTTTTAATCATGTAAGCAACAAATAAATTAATGTTTAGGATACAATGCCAACCACACATTTAACTTTAACCAAACGTACATCAGAGCCTCAAAACTGAGGGATTTTCATAGAAAGAGGAATAGGAGGAGGCCAATCAGCCCCTCGAGCCTGTTCCGCCATTCAATTAGAAAGACTTGCCTTTCTACCGCGCCTTTCACGACCACCGGACATCCCAAAGCGCTTTACAACCAATGAAGTACTTTTGAAGTGTAGTCACTGTTGTAATGTAGGAAATGAGATCATGGATAATCTGTGTCTTAACTCCATCTACCCGCCTTGGTTCTGTAACCCTCAATACCCTTACCCAACAAAAATCTATCAATCTCAGTTTTGAAATTTTCAATTGACCCTCAGCCTCAACAGCTTTTTGGGGGAGAGAGGTCCAGATTTCCACCACCCTGTGTGTGAAGAAGTGCTTCCTGACATCACCCCTGAACGGCCTGGCTCTAATTTTAAGGTTATGCCCCATTTGTTCTGGACTCTCCCCCCCCACCAGAGGAAATAGTTTCTCTCTATCGACCCTATCAAATCCTTTAATCATCTCAAACAATTAGATCATCCCTTAATCTTCTATACTCGAGGGAATACAAGCCTGGTCTATGAACTGTTGCCTTTTTTCCTTCCCTTCATTGGAGGCCCAGCAGCTCATGGTTGCTGGATAGCAAACAAGAGTGAAGACCATGGCCAAGCTTACGCTCCTTATGCGAAGATGCTTGGGCCAACTGTGGTGGTCTCGGGTGAGATCAGATCCTCCAGCATAGATCAGGCATTGAGCTGGGGAATGTCCTACTGGATAAACTCACTGAGCCATTGGGGAACTTCAAATATGTTTATTATATTTTATAATCAAGACAGAAGGAAATAGATATGATACAATGGAATGTTTGATAATTATTCAGCCAATACATTCATGATATATTCGGTCTAATGTTACATTCAAAGATTTTCGCACTGTTATATAACCAGCAACGTGACTACGCCAATAGACAAGATCCAAGCTCAGGAGATCTAAACCAAATGACCAGTGTAGACCTTCACCAGGAGCTGGTTAGCGAAAGCCAAAATTGGTCACATGCTTTGATCGGAATCAAAAGATGGAGAGTAGCGAGTTCGACAATACGGTAGAATTTCCATGGATTTCTCCCGATCTCCCACCCTAACTGTGGCCGTTTCTCCGTGGATCTTCCGTTGAGGCTATGGCAGGAGCTGGGGGAAAACCTCTGTGAAAATCCCATGAGCGTGTCTTTCGATCTCCTCACTTGCTGCCCCATTTAAGAATTTTTTTTTAAAAATGCTAAATATTTGAAGTAATAATTAAATGCTTTTTCTACGCCCTAAATAATCTATACTAAAAAAAAACGACTTGTGTCCCTTTTGCACATTTATTCACTAAGCTTAATCATGTGATCATTCCAACTGATCAGCGTTGGTCCCTAGGAATCCAATGGGGCAATTGCGATCACATGACGTTCCATATGTTACTGACCCTTTCCAGCGATCCCATTGGCCAATATAATCATGCACACGGGTGAGCCTCGGCTCTCAGGCAACACGATGGGAGACCGAAGAGTAAACGAGTGACGGCCGCCATCAAACACCACCCAACGGCAGGAATGAAGAGCTTCAAAATACAATTTTTAGCTGGCTTTAAATTAATCACCAGGCAAGGTACAAAAACAGATTAAAATGTTGGAATGTTTGAAACAAGTGTTGGAGAATGGAGAATGGAATTGAGGCAGAAGATCAGCTATGATCTCATTGAATGGCTCGAAGGGCCAAATGGCCGACTCCTGCTCCTATTTCTTATGTTCTTATGTTGGGCACCCATCGTCAGCATCAAGCACGCCCAGGTCAGATGTACACGTTTAAAAGTGAAGCTTGCTCTCCTCTGCCACAGGCTCAAACACAGGACATCCCGCGTGTAGCAGTGTGACAATATTCCATTCCCCAAGCCTGCCATCCTGTGTCAATCGATGCCAAATTAAGGGCAGTTTTGTGATGTTGGACCACATCCGCTACGAACTGGTCTCAGATTTCCTCAGCCTTATTTTACATAGTGCGTTTATTTACAGACAGATTGAGCCCTTCATCCCATCGCTCAGAGCTGGATTCAAACCCACACCCCAGATTTCAGAAGCAGGTGCCTAACACACTTTGCCCCCCAGCCTGGCTCATGTAGATCTTCATTATAAGATGGTGTATGTTTACCCTGAATTCTGCCCCGGCAGCTATGATGTTATTACAGAATCAACTTGTACACGCACACAAACCCATTGCTTTGGGTTACAAAGAGTTTGTCATCTTGATCTACTGTAATGACTCGTGGTTTGCAGAGCCCATCCTCTGTGCTCAACAATTCCTCCCGAAACATTCCATCTGGCGAAAATAGGAGGATCCTGCTGGGTTCAGTAACATAAATATTGTCATTTCTATCAACGCAGACACTGAAAGGGTTAAGGGAACACTGCAGCCCATGCACATAGATCTCATCGCAGACAGTGATGACTTGTCCACTCCTATTGAAGAGGACAATACATTTCTTCCCACAATCAGATACGATGAATTCTTCATCACTGTTGATTGCAATGAAGAGAAATCTGACACCCTCGTAACCGCATGGTTTAACCCTGTCAATCGCACGACCACTAACATCATAGAGAGAGATAGAACATAAAGTCCCTTCACTGACAGCCACATATTCATCTTCATAAGCAGCAATGGGGTAAGCTGACTCTGAACCTCGGAGGAGAAGCTTTCTCACGAATGCACCATTCATGTCCAGTAGATAAAGCCTGTTCTTGGCAGAGCAGGCAATGATATCATCACATACAGCAACGCTGCATGGATCTTCATCTTCGTCCGGCAGTGAGATACTCATCCTCAAAGATCCACCGCCTAGGTAGAATTTTAGAACTGAATTTTCTTCATCTACAATGATGATATCTCCAGTTTCCGAAGTGCTGATGCCAGTCAATTTTGGATCATAGTCCTCATCTGTGACGGCCGTGTTAAAGGAATACAGATTAATTGCCCTTTGTTTGGGTTGAGCAATTGGAACGCTTGGCTGAAGAGTTTCCGATGGACGTTTGGGCCGCCGAGTATTAACAGGAGTCGGCTGGGATTGAGGGGCAGGTTCTTCACCAAATGTGATGCTGAAAAGATTAGTTTGTGATATCACGTCCTTTATTGATTGGTTGATAGTTAGGTTGAGACTGGCTTTGTTTACAGCTGGACTGCTCAATGCTTGCAATGCGTCAATTTGCTCTTCTATAATGCTCTGCAGACACACTATTTCCCTCGCTTTACCAGCCGTTGTGACCCTCTCAGAGAATTCTCTGGTGCTTTGTGCTTTTTTCCTCTGAAGCTGAAGATCAGACAAAGCAGCCTTGTATAACTCTTCCTGTTCCTTGATGTAATCCGAGACCTTCTTTTTGATGACATCCCCCTGTTTAAACAAATTGTTTACTACCTCTGTCAGAGTCTTCTCTATGTTGGTCATCACAGAACATTCTGTAGCTTTCACTCTGTCCATTGCTTCATTCAGGTCATCTTCTTGTTGGCCCAATGACTGAATATCGGTCCTGAGTCTTTCAATCAGCTTCTTCACCGCAGGTTTCTTGTTGTCCGCTGCTACTTTTATTGGTGCTACTTTATGATTTTGACAGGAAGACAAGTAACATTTGCAGCAGATTACACAACTGCAGCTGTTACAGAAATAAGCAACTTCGCTCTTGGGGTGAGCCCGGCAGTAGATCTTCTGCTGCATCCTCATCTCAGCATCGCATTCGCCAGGGCTGGAACCGGGCAGATCCACCATCTTGTGGTTTGGGTGTGAAGACCGATGACTGTCCCTGCAAGACTGGCACACGCAAATGGAGCAACTGGCACATTGAGCCACTGCCGAATTCTTGCTTTTCCCTCCTGGTGGGCAAAGGGCGCACCTCACCTCCTTCTTCTCCTTGTTTTGGAAGATATCCAGAAGCCTATTGATATGGAAGTTGGTCTTCAGTTTGCTGATCCCACCACGCAGATCAAATTCTTCCCTGCACTCAGGGCACTGGATCGTCCTGTCAATACCGATCATCTTCTCCAGGCAGCCCTGGCAGTACGTGTGGAGGCATGGCAACATTTTAGGCTCTTTAAACATATTAAGGCACACGTTACAATTTAAAAAATCATTCTGGATTTTATCTGTAATGGTCGATGAGGTGGCCATGGTGTAGTCACAACCTGGAACAGAACAGAACCAGTTCAGAGTTAGCTTTCACACTCAAGACACTTGTTTGGATTCTATTGGTTGTGATTCTAACAGAGTGACCTTGGAACTTGCCACGTGCTAAAAACAAAACCTAAGATAGAGTGGCTGTAAAATTCCTGAACAGAAAGTGAAACCTAGTGGTTGGCGGAAGGGGAGGGCATTAATGCAACTGAAAAATTATCCCTCTAATAAACGCATTCAATCATTGAGATATTGAATTCAAACATTTCATGAAGGAAGGGCAGATTCGGGGCAAGTGGGAAACCAATTGAATTCCCGCCACCATCCACAAAAAGCCAGAGCCGGAAGGTCCACCTTTAACTGACGGCTTTATTTTTAACTCAAACTCCTCACCAACCAAAGGCTGAAGCCAAGTTGGGGCAACACAGCCAGGTCCGATCAGCCTGCATCGGGTCCAGGCGCAGTTGGCTCGGTCCCGGTCCAGGTCCAGGTCCCGGTCTCGGTCCCGGTCCGGTCCATGCCCTTTCCCTATTGTTGGACACAAAGCTGACTCTTGTGATCGGCAGCTTGCCACAGATACCAAGACCTTTCAGAGTGAGCCTCCCTGCAGGACGCGCTAGCAGCACCGGGTCGCTCTGGATCTGACTCACCTGCAGGCTGGGAGTCGGGTCGGAGGTGGTCCTGGGCTGGTGGGTCTTGAGTGGTGAAGACCTGGTCCGAATCCTCCAAGCTCAGAGCTCGCTCAGTCTCACTGTTCACAGTCAGCAGAGGGATGGGCAGCTCCTAACCACGCCCAATTGACGTTTCCATTGTTTTGTTGGTGTGTTTACTCAAGTCAAAGGTTGCAATCCAACTTCCAACTATCTAACGGCTATTAAATGGACAGAAATAACAACAGAAAAGGCTGGAAAAACTCAGCAGGCCAGGCAGCATCCGTGGAGAGAGAAAGGTCTTCGACCTGAAACGTTAACTCTGTTTCTCTCTCCACGGATGCTGCCTGGCCTGCTGAGTTTTTCCAGCGTTTTCTGATATTATTTCGGATTTCCAGCATCTGCAGCATTTTGCTATGGTATTAAATGGGCAGCTTGTCCAGGAGAGGGCAGGTCACGCCGGCTTTGCAAGATGGTGATTCGAACCCCCCAGCACAAAAAGAGGCGTTTTTAAAACATTTTATCCGATTCAAAACATTTTGAAACTATGTTTGTTGTCGTTTAAAGTGTATTTCCAAGATACAGCGACTGCTGAAATCTCCGCAGTATTTTGCTCTTGTATTTACTGGTTCAGTGCAGTAACATTCCCATTTATATGTGATTGCTCCTGGCCTGCAGACCCTGCAGTACTGTACCTTGGAAAGTGAGGAACATGATTATAGTTTTTTTTTAAAGTGATTTGTAATGAGCCCACTTTGAATAATGTTTTTCCTCTCTGTCAGATTCCCCCCTCCCACCCCCCGCTGTTATGCTGGAACCATTTACATCTCCTCTGGACCCATTTTTGTTTCTTGACTTGTCCCATTAGCCATGATGTGGAGATGCTGGTGTTGGACTGGGGTGGACAAATGTGAGAAGTCGCACAACACCAGGTTATCGTCCAACAGATTTATTTGAAATCACAAGCTTTCAGAAATGACGAAGGAGCAGTGCTCCGAAAGCTTGTGGTTCCATTATCACCCACCTTTTACCTCGCACCATCCCATCATCCCTTTTGGCATTTACTCACTCCCGCCCTCCCCCGCCTCTGTAAAAGCTGTTCATCTGTAAAGCGTTTTGGGTCATGAAAGGTTTAGATGTAAGGCTTTCTTTTTTTAATGTTAACCCGTTGATCCACACCTTTAAAAGCGGAGCAGGCTCGAGAGGCCGTAGGGCCGACTCCTGCTCCTATTTCTTATTACGAAAGCAGAGTGCTATTCCTCACTAAAGCAAATAATGCCAGCACAATGCAAATAAATTGAAGTTCTTCCTCTTCTTCCATGTATGAAAAGAAAAGACAGACTTGCATTTCTGCAGCGCCTTTCACGACCACCGGACGTCTCAAAGCGCTTTACAGCCAATGAAGTACTTTTTGAAGTGTAGTCACTGTTGTAATGTGGGAAACGTGGTAGCCAATTTGCGCACAGCAAGCTCCCACTAACAGCAATGTGATAATGACCAGATAATCAGTTTTGATTATGTTGAACATAGAATCGTAGAATGATACAGCACAAAAGACAGCCATTCGGCCCATCGTGCCTGTGCTGGCTCTCTGAAAGAGCTCTCCAACTAGTCCCACTCCCCTGCTCATTCTTCATAGCCCTGCACATGTTTTACCTTCAAGTATTTATCCAATTCCCTTTTGAAAGTTGCGCATTGCAGATCACAACAGCTCGCTGTGTAAAAAGATGTTTCCTCATGTCACCTCTGGTCCTTTTGTCACCTTCAATCTGTGTCCTCTGGTTACCGACCCTTCTACCACTGGAAACAGTTTCTCCTTATTTACTCTCTCAAAACCATTCATGATTTTGAACACCTCCATCAAATCTCCTCTTAACCTTCTCTGCTCTAAGGAGAACAACCCCAGCTTCTCCAGTCTCCACATCACTGAATTCCCTCATCCCCTGGGACCAAGAGGAGGTAGTTGAGATACTGGATGGGATAAAAATTGATAAAGAGGAGGTACTAGAAAGGCTGGCTGTACTTAAAGTAGATAAGTCACCAGGACTGGATGGGATGCATCTTAGGATGCTGAGGGAAGTAAAGGTGGAAATTGCGGAGGTACTGGCCATAATCTTCCAATCCTCCTTAGATATGGGGGTGGTGCCAGAGGACTAGAGAATTGCAAATGTTACAATCTTGTCCTAAAAAGGGTGTAAGGATAAACCCAGCAAATACAGGCCAGTCAGTTTAACCTCAGTAGTAGGGAAGCTTTTAGAAACGATAATCTGGGACAAAATTAACAGTCACTTGGACAAGTGTGGATTAATTAAGGAAAGCCAGCATGGATTTGTTAAAGGCAAATCGTGTTTAACTAACTTGATTGAGTTTTTTGATGAGGTAACAGAGAGCGTTGATGAGGACAGTGCAGTTGATGTGGTGTACATGGACTTCCAAAAGGTGTTTGATAAAGTGCCACATAATCGGCTTGCCAGCAAAGTTGAAGCCCATGGAATAAAAGAGACAGTGGCAGCATGGATACAAAATTGGCTAGGTGACAGGAAACAGAGTAGTGGTGAACGGTTGTTTATCAGACTGGAGGAAGGTTCACAGTGGTGTTCCCCAGGGGTCGGTACTAGGACCACTGCTTTTTTGATATATATTAATGACTTGGACTTGGGAGTACAGGGCACAATTTCAAAATTTGCAGATGACACAAAACTTGAAAGTATAGTGAACAGTGAGGAGGATAGTGATAGACTTCAAGAGGACATAGACAGGCTGGTGGAATGGGCGGACACGTAGCAGATGAAATTTAACACAAAAAAGTATGAAGTGATACATTTTGGTAGGAAGAACGAAGAGAGGTAATATAAACTAAAGGGTGCAATCCTAAAGGATGTGCAGGAACAGAGAGACCTGGGATATATGTGCACAACTCGTTGAAGGGAGCAGGGCAGGTTGAGAAAGAGGTTAAAAAAGCGTATGGGATCCTGGGCTTTATGAATAGAGGTATAGAGTACAAAAATGTGGAAGTTATGACGATCCTGTATAAAACACTGGTTTGGCCTCAACTGGAGTATTGTGTCCAATTCTGGGCAGCGCACTTTAGGAAGGATGTGAAGGCCTTAGAGAGGGTGCAGAAAAGATTTACGAGAATGATTCCAGGGATGAGGGACTTCAGTTATGTGGATAGACTGGAGAAGTGGGGGTTGTTCTCCTCAGAGCAGAGAAGGTTAAGAGTTGATTTGATAGAGGTGTTCAAAATCATGAGGGTTCTGGACAGAGTAGATAGAGAGAAACTGTTCCCATTGGTGGAAGGGTTGAGAACCAGAGGACACAGATTTAAGGTGATTGGCAAAAGAACCAAAGGCGACGTAAGAAAAAACTTTTTATGCAGCGAGTGGTTAAGATCTGGAATGCACTGTCTGAAAGGGTGGTGGAGGCAGACTCAATCACAGCTTTCAAAAGGGAGTTGGATAAGTAAAAAAAAAAGAATTACATTTCTATAGCGCCTTTCACGACCACCAGACATCTCAAAGTGCTTTACAGCCAATGAAGTACTTTGGAGTGTAGTCACTGTTGTAATGTGGGAAACGTGGCAGCCAATTTGCGCACAGCAAGCTCCCACAAACAGCAATGTGATAATGACCAGATCATCTGTTTTTGTTATGTTGATTGAGGGATAAATATTGGCCCAGGACACCGGGGAGAACTAGTGTCGAAATACTAGTCTTCGAAATAGTGCTGTGGGATCTTTTACGTCCACCTGAGAGAGCAGACGGGGCCTCGGTTTAACGTCTCATCTGAAAGACGGCACCTCCGACAGTGCGGCGCTCCCTCAGCACTGCCCCTCCAACAGTGCGGCACTCCCTCAGTACTGCCCCTCCGACAGTGCGGCGCTCCCTCAGTACTGCCCCTCCGACAGTGCGGCGCTCCCTCAGTACTGCCCCTCCGACAGTGCAGCACTCCCTCAGTACTGCCCCTCCGACAGTGCGGCACTCCCTCAGTACTGCCCCTCCGACAGTGCAGCGCTCCCTCAGTACTGCCCCTCCGACAGTGCGGCACTCCCTCAGTACTGCCCCTCCGACAGTGCGGCACTCCCTCAGTACTGCCCCTCCGACAGTGCAGCGCTCCCTCAGTACTGCCCCTCCGACAGTGCGGCGCTCCCTCAGTACTGCCTCTCCGACAGTGCGGCGCTCTCTCAGTACTGCCCCTCCGACAGTGCGGCGCTCCCTCAGTACTGCCTCTCCGACAGTGCGGCGCTCTCTCAGTACTGCCCCTCCGACAGTGCGGCGCTCCCTCAGTACTGCCCCTCTGACAGTGCGGCGCTCTCTCAGTACTGCCCCTCCGACAGTGCGGCGCTCTCTCAGTACTGCCCCTCCGACAGTGCGGCGCTCTCTCAGTACTGCCCCTCCGACAGTGCGGCGCTCCCTCAGTACTGCCTCTCCGACAGTGCGGCGCTCTCTCAGTTCTGCCCCTCCGACAGTGCAGTGCTCCCTCAGTTCTGCCCCTCCGACAGTGCAGTGCTCCCTCAGTACTGCCCCTCCGACAGTGCGGCGCTCCCTCAGTACTGCCCCTCCGACAGTGCAGTGCTCCCTCAGCACTGCCCCTCCGACAGTGCGGCGCTCCCTCAGTACTGCCCCTCCGACAGTGCAGCACTCCCTCAGTACTGCCCCTCCCACAGTGCGGCGCTCCCTCAGCACTGCCTCTCCGACAGTGCAGTGCTCCCTCAGTACTGCCCCTCTGACAGTGCGGCGCTCTCTCAGTACTGCCCCTCCGACAGTGCGGCGCTCCCTCAGTACTGCCCCTCCGACAGTGCAGTGCTCCCTCAGCACTGCCCCTCCGACAGTGCGGCGCTCCCTCAGTACTGCCCCTCCGACAGTGCAGCACTCCCTCAGTACTGCCCCTCCCACAGTGCGGCGCTCCCTCAGCACTGCCTCTCCGACAGTGCAGTGCTCCCTCAGTACTGCCCCTCCGACAGTGCGGCGCTCTCTCAGTACTGCCTCTCCGACAGTGCGGCGCTCTCTCAGTACTGCCCCTCCGACAGTGCGGCGCTCTCTCAGTACTGCCTCTCCGACAGTGCGGCGCTCTCTCAGTTCTGCCCCTCCGACAGTGCAGTGCTCCCTCAGTACTGCCCCTCTGACAGTGCGGCGCTCCCTCAGTACTGCCTCTCCGACAGTGCGGCGCTCTCTCAGTTCTGCCCCTCCGACAGTGCAGTGCTCCCTCAGTACTGCCCCTCCGACAGTGCGGCGCTCTCTCAGTACTGCCTCTCCGACAGTGCGGCGCTCCCTCAGTACTGCCTCTCCGACAGTGCGGCGCTCTCTCAGTTCTGCCCCTCCGACAGTGCGGCGCTCTCTCAGTACTGCCTCTCCGACAGTGCGGCGCTCTCTCAGTTCTGCCCCTCCGACAGTGCAGTGCTCCCTCAGTACTGCCCCTCTGACAGTGCGGCGCTCCCTCAGTACTGCCCCTCCGACAGTGCGGCGCTCCCTCAGTACTGCCTCTCCGACAGTGCGGCGCTCTCTCAGTACTGCCCCTCCGACAGTGCGGCGCTCTCTCAGTACTGCCTCTCCGACAGTGCGGCGCTCTCTCAGTTCTGCCCCTCCGACAGTGCAGTGCTCCCTCAGTACTGCCCCTCTGACAGTGCGGCGCTCCCTCAGTTCTGCCCCTCCGACAGTGCGGCGCTCCCGCAGTACTGCACTTGAGTGTCAGCCTAGATTATGTGCTCAAAGTCCCTGGAGTGGGGACTTGAACCCACAACCTTCAGACTCAGAGGTGAGGGTGCGACCCACTGAGCCACAGCTGACACCTGAAAGAAAGACATTTGCAGGGCTCCGGGGGAAAGGGCGGGGCAGTCGGACTAGCTGAAGTGCTCTTGCAGAGAGCCGGCACAGGCTGGAGGGGCCGAATGTCCTCACTCTGCACTGTAACCATTCTCTGAGTGTCTGACTCTGGCCCCGCCCCCCGAACTACAACTCCCGGCAACACCCGCGCCGAGCGCCGCGCATGCTCAGTGGGAGGCGGAGCGGCCAAGATGGCGGAGGGACGGCCGAGCGAGGCGGCGGAGCCGGAGACCGGGACCGGGACCTTCCGGGAACTGGTAACCGGGGGAGCGGGGCAGAGAGGGCCCGGGGGGTAAGAGCGAGAGACACTCGGCCCCGGGAAATTTCCTGCACAGGCCCGGGGCCCCGGGAATCCAGCGAAGCTCAGAGCGGGGCCCGGGACAGGCCGCTCACCCCCAGCGAGAGGGGCCGCAACTGGGGCTTAAACCCCAACCCACCCCTCCCCCCCCCTCCCTCCTCCCCCCCTCCCCCCTCCCCCCCTCCCCCATCCCCCCCCCCCATCCCCCCCTCCCCCCCCCCCTCCCCCCCTCCCCCATCCCCCCCCCCCATCCCCCCCTCCCCCCCCCCCTCCCCCCTCCCCCCTCCCCCCCCCCTCCTCCCCCCTCCCCCCCCCCACCCCTCCCCCCCCCCCCTCCCCCATCCCCCCCCCCATCCCCCCCATCCCCCCCTCCCCCCCACCCCCCCTCCCCCCCACCCCCCCACCCCCCCTCCCCCCCACCCCCCCACCCCCCCCACCCCCCTTCTCCCCCCCACCCCCTCTCCTCCCCCCATTCCCTCCCCTCTCCTCCCCCCATTCCCTCCCCTCTCCCTCCTTCCCTCTCCACCCCCCCCTCCCTCCAGTCCCCCTTTCTCCAACCTCCCCCCAGTGCGGGCTCGGGTAGTGGTTCTGTCACTAAGCGAGTAATCCAGGGGCCTGCACTAATGATCTGGAGTTCAAATCCCAGCAGGGCAGCTGGGGGGAATTTAAATTCAGTTAATTCAATAAATCTGGAATAAAAAGCTAGTGTCAGTAATGGTGATTATCAGTGGAACTATAGTGGAATTACCGGATTGTGGTTAAAAACCCATCTGGTTCACTAATATCCAGCTATTCACAATATATATTAATGATCTAGACGAGGGAACTAGATGTAATGTCTCCAAATTTGCAGATGGCACAAAGCTGGGTGGGCGAGTGTGCTGTGAGGAGGATGCCGAGAAACTCCAGTATGATTTGGACAGGTTGGGTGATTGGGCAGAATCATGGCAGATGCATTATAATGTGGATAAATGCGAGGTTATCCACTTTCGTGTCAAAAACAGGAAGGCAGATTATTATCTGAACGGCAATAGATTGGGAGAAGGGGAAGTGCAACGAGACCTGGGTGTCCTTGTACACCAGTCGCTGAAGGTAAGCATGCAGGTGCAGCAGGCAGTTAAGAAGGCAAATGGTATGTTGGCCTTCACAGCGAGAGGATTCGAGTACAGGAGCAAGGATGTCTTGCTGCAGTTGTACAGGGCCTTGGTGAGACCACACCTTGAGTATTGTGTGCAGTTTTGGTCGCCTTATCTGAGGAAGGATGTTCTTGCCATGGAGGGAGTGCAACGAAGATTCACCAGGCTGATACCTGGGATGGCAGGAATGACGTATGAGGAGAGATTGGGTCGATTGGGCTTATACTCGCTGGAGTTTAGAAGAATGAGAGGGGATCTCATTGAAACTTATAAAATTCTAACAGGACTAGACAGACTAGATGCAGGAAGGATGTTCCCGATGGTCAGGGAGTCCAGAACCAGGGGTCACAGTCTAAAGATAAGGGGTAAGCCATTTAGGACAGAGATGAGGCAGTTCGGGAGGATTTAAACTAATATGGCAGGGGAATGGGAACCTATGTAGCGAAACAGGGGGAAGTAATATGCAGTCAGAAACAAATGTTAGAAGGGTGAGAAACAATAAGGGAAATCCGAGTAAACAAAGGCAAGAAACACAAAGGGCCATACTAAATCATAAGTCTAAAAGGACAAAGGGTGTTATTAAAACAAGCCTAAAGGCTCTGTGTCTTAATGCAAGGAGTATCCGTAATAAGGTGGATGAATTGACTGTGCAAATTGATGTTAACGGATATGATGTGATTGGGATTACAGAGACGTGGCTCCAGAACAATCAAGGCTGGGAACTGAATATCCAGGGGTATTCAACATTCAGGAAGGATAGAATAAAAGGAAAAGGGGGTGGGGTAGCATTGCTGGTTAAAAAGGAGATTAATGCAATAGCTAGGAAGGACATTAGCTTGGAGGATGTGGAATCAATATGGGTTGAGCTGCAGAACACCAAAGGGCAGAAAACATTAGTGGGGGTTGTGTACAGACCTCCAAACAGTAGTAGTGAGGTGGGGGAGGGTATGAAACAGGAAATCAGAGGTGCATGCAAAAAAGGTGCAGCAGTTACCATGGGTGACTTTAATATGCATATAGATTGGGCTACTCAAACTGGAAGCAATACGGTGGAGGAGGATTTCCTAGAGTGTTTAAGGGATGGTTTCCTAAACCAATATGTTGAGGAACCAACTAGAGGGGAGGCCATCCTGGACTGGGTGTTGTGTAATGAGGAAGGACTAATCAGCAATCTTGTGGTGCGAGGCCCCTTGGGGAAGAGTGACCATAGTATGGTGGAGTTCTACATTAGGATGGAGAAGGAAACAGTTAATTCAGAGACCATGGTCCAGAACTTAAATAAAGGCAACTTTGAGGGTATGAGGCGTGAATTGGCGAGGTTAGAATGGCAAGCGATATTTAAGGGGTTATCAGTGGAAGGGCAATGGCAGACATTTAGAGATCGCATGGATGAACTACAGCAATTGTACATCCCTGTCTGGCGTAAAAATAAAAAAGGGAAGGTGGCTCAACCATGGCTAACAAGGGAAATCAGGGATAGTATTAAAAGCAAGGAAGTGGCATACAAATTGGCCAGAAGTAGCAGCAAACCCGGGGACTGGGAGAACTTTAAAACTCAGCAGAGGAGGACGAAGGGTTTGATTAGGGCAGGGAAAATAAAATATGAAAGGAAGCTTGCGGAGAACATTAAAACGGACTGCAAAAGCTTCTATAAATATGTAAAAAGAAAGAGGTTAGTAAAAACAAACGTAGGTCCCCTGCAGTCAGAAACAGGGGAAGTCATAATGGGGAACAAAGAAATGGCAGATCAATTGAACAAGTACTTTGGTTCGGTGTTTACTGTGGAGGACACAAACAACCTTCCGGAAATAAAAGAGATCAAAGGATCTGGTAAGAGGGAGGAGCTGAGGGAAATCCTTATCAGTCGGGAAAAGGTGTTGGGGAAATTGATGGGACTGAAGGCTGATAAATCCCCAGGGCCTGATGGTCTGCATCCCAGAGTACTTAAGGAGGTGGCCTTGGAAATAGTGGATGCATTGACGATCATTTTCCAACATTCCTTAGACTCTGGATCAGTTCCAAAGGAGTGGAGGGTGGCTAATGTAACCCCTCTTTTTAAAAAAGGAGGGAGGGAGAAAGCAGGGAATTATAGACCGGTCAGCCTGACATCGGTGGTGGGTAAAATGATGGAATCAATTATTAAAGATGTCATAACAGACCATTTGGAAAGTGGCGACATGATAGGTCCAAGTCAGCATGGATTTGTGAAAGGGAAATCATGCTTGACAAATCTTCTGGAATTTTTTGAGGATGTTTCCAATAGGGTGGACGGGGGGGAACCAGTAGATGTGGTGTATTTGGACTTTCAGAAGGCCTTCGACAAGGTCCCACACAAGAGATTGGTGTGCAAAGTTAAAGCACATGGGATTGGGGGTAATGTGTTGATGTGGATTGAGAACTGGTTGGCACACAGGAAACAAAGAGTAGGAGTAAATGGGTACTTTTCAGAATGGCAGGCAGTGACCAGCGGGGTACCGCAGGGTTCGGTGCTGGGGCCCCAGCTGTTTACATTATATATTAATGATTTGGACGAAGGGATTAATTGTAATATCTCCAAATTTGCGGATGACACTAAATTGGGAGGCAGTGTGAACAATGAGGAGGATGCTAGGAGGCTACAGAGTGACTTGGACAGGTTGGGTGAATGGGCAAATGTATGGCAGATGAAGTACAATGTGGATAAATGTGAGGTTATCCACTTTGGTGGTAAAAATAGGGAGGCAGACTATTACCTGAATGGTGGCAGATTAGGGAAAGGGGAGGTGCAACGAGACCTGGGCGTCATGGTACATCAGTCACTGAAGGTGGGAAGGCAAGTGCAGCAGGCAGTCAAGAAAGCAAATGGCATGATGGCCTTCATAGCAAGGGGATTTGAGTACAGGAGTAGGGAGGTGATGCTACAGCTGTACAGGGCCTTGGTGAGGCCACACCTGGAGTATTGTGTGCAGTTTTGGTCTCCTAACTTGAGGAAGGACATTCTTGCTATTGAGGGAGTGCAACGAAGGTTCACTAGATTGATTCCTGGGATGGCCAGACTGACATATCAAGAAAGACTGGATCAACTGAACTTGTATCCTCTGGAGTTCAGAAGAATGAGGGGGGATCTTATAGAGACGTTTAAAATCCTGACTGGTTTAGACAAATTAGATGCGGGCAGAATGTTTCCAGTGTTAGGGAAAACTAGAACCAGGGGTCACAGTCTAAGGATAAAGGGGAAGCCATTTAAGACTGAGATGAGGAGGAACTTCTTCACCCAGAGAGTGGTGAATCTGTGGAATTCTCTACCACAGAAGGTTGTTGAGGCCAGTTCGCTAAATATATTCAAAAGGGAGTTAGATATAATACTCACAACTAGGGGGATCAAGGGGTATGGCGAGAAAGCAGGAATGGGGTACTGAGGTAGCATGTTCAGCCATGAACGCATTGAATGGCGGTGCAGGCTCGAAGGACCGAATGGTCTACTCCTGCACCTATTTTCTATGTTTCTATGAGGAGGAATTTCTTCACCCAGAGAGTGGTGAAACTGTGGAATTCTCTACCACAGAAGGCAGTGGAGGCCAATTCATTAAATATATTCACGAAGGAGTTAGATATATTTCTTAAGTCTAAAGGGATCAAGGGATATGGGGAAAAGGCAGGGACAGGGTACTGAATTTGGATGATCAGCCATGATCTCATCGAATGGCGGAGCAGGCTCGAGGGGCCGAATGGCCTACTCCTGCTCCTATCTTCTATGTTTAGGGAAGGAAATCTGCCGGTCTGGCCTATCTGTGACTCCAGACCCACAGCAATGTGGTTGACTCTTAACTGCCCCCCTGAAATGGCCACTCGGTTGTAACAAAGCGCTACGACAAAGTCAGCACTGTGGGAGCACCTTCACCACGCGGACTGCAGCGGCTCACCACCACCTTCCTGAGGGCAATTAGGGATGGGCAATAAATGCCGGCCTTGCCACATCCTATTTAAAAAAAAAAAAATGTGTAGGTTACCACCGATGGAATGTTTAATAAGTGACCTGTTACCATTAGAGTCCCTTATAATTAGGGCTCATGGGGTTGGGGGGTAATCTTCTCTCTCTTCGGCAGTCCCTCGGAACCGAGGATGACTTGCTTCCACATTAAAAATTAGTTCTCGGGTGACTGATGAGTCCAATGCGGGACCTACAGTCTCTGTCACAGGTGGGGCAGACGGTGGTTGAAGGGGCGGGTGGGTGGGGTGCTTGGGTTGACCTGCGCTCCTTGCGCTGCCTGCGCTTGGCTTCCGCTTGCTCCCGGCGAAGAGACTCGAGGTGTTCGGCGCCTTCCCGGATGCTTCTCCTCCACTTTGTGCGGTCTTGGGCCAGGGATTCCCAGGTGTCGGTGGGGATGTTACACTTTTTCAAGGAGGCTTTGAGGGTGTCCTTGAAGCGTTTCCTTTGCCCACCTGGGGCTCTCTTGCTGTGCCGGAGCTCCGAGTAGAGCGCTTGTTTTGGGAGTCTCGTATCGGGCATGCGGAGGATGTGACCTGTCCATCGGAGCTGATCGAGCGTAGTCAAAGCTTCGATGCCGGGGATGTTGGCCTGAGCAAGAACACTTAATATAGTAATATAGTAGCATGGATAGAGGATTGGTTAACGGACAGAAAACAGAGAATAGGGATAAACGGATATTTTTCAGGTTGGCAGGCTGTAACTAGTGGGGTGCCGCAAGGATCAGTGCTGGGTCCTCAATCTATATTAATGACCTAGATGAAGGGTCCGAGTGTAGTGTATCCAAGTTTGCTGACGATACAAAGCTAGGTGGGACAGTAAGCTGTAAGGAGAACACAAAGAGGCTGCAAAGGGATATAGGTAGACTAAGTGAGTGGGCAGTAAGGTGGCAGATGGAATATAATGTAGGGAAATGTGAGGTTATTCACTTTGGTAGGAAGAATAGAAAAACAATATTTTTTAAATGGTGAGAAACTTTCAAACGTTGGTGTTCAGAGAGATTTGGGTGTCCTCGTGCAAGAAACACAGAAAGCCAGCATGCAGGTACAGCAAGCAATAAGGAAGGCAAATGGCATGTTGGCCTTTATTGCAAGGGGATTGGAGTACAAGAGTAAGGAAGTCTTGCTACAATTGTACAGGGCCTTGGTGAGACCACACCTGGAGTACTGTGCACAGTTTTGGTCTCCTTATCTAAGGAAGGATATACTTGCCTTGGAGGCGGTGCAATGAAGGTTCACTAGATTGATTCCTGGGATGAGAGGGCTGTCCTATGATGAGAGATTGTGTCAAATGGGCCTATACTCTCTGGAGTTTAGAAGAATGGGAGATAATCTCATTGAAACATACTAGATTCTGAAGGGGATTGACAGGGTAGATGCTGAGAGGCTGTTTCCCCTGGCTGGAGAGTCGAGAACTAGGGGTCATAGTCTCAGGATAAGGGGTAGTCCATTTAAGACTGAGATGAGGAGGAATTTCTTCACTCAGAGGGTTGTGAATCTTTGGAATTCTCTGCCCCAGAGGTCGTTGAGTATATTCCAGGCTGAGATCGATAGATTTTTGGACTCTAGAGGAATCCAGGGATATGGGGATCGGGCGGGAAAGTGGAGTTGAGGTGGATGATCAGCCACGATCTTATTGAATGGCGGAGCGGGCTCGAGGGGCCGTGTGGCGGAGCAGGCTCGAGGGGCCGTGTGGCGGAGCAGGCTCGAGGGGCCGTGTGGCGGAGCAGGCTCGAGTGGCCGACTCCTTCTCGAGGTTCTGTCAGCTGCAGAGCCAGAATCTGCCCCGCGGACCCGAGCCCATGGCCTGGGAAGCCTGCAGTCCCTGTCTGAGTGCTGCCTCCGGGCGAAGTTGAGCCCTGTGTAATCCCGGTCTCTTGTATCACAGGGTGTGACTGAGGTGCTGTGTGAGGCCTGTGAACAGCTGGGATGGAAATCACCAACCAAAATCCAGACGGAAGCTGTGCCGGTCGCGCTGCAAGGTGAGAGGTTTAACGGCAGAGGGTCCCGCCTGGGCCCACAGGACAAATCAGTTTAGTTTTTCGCTTTGTGTCTCCATCAGGACAGCTTGCTAATCATGGTTGACGTTTGCACATTTCAACGCCCCATCTGCCTGTTTGGGTGGACATTAAAGATCCCATGGCACTATCCGAAGCAGGGGAGTTGTCCCCGGTGTCCTGTCCAACATTTATCCCATGACCAGCATCACTAAAACAGATGATCTGGTCATTATCACACTGCTGTTTGTGGGATCTTGCTGTGCCCAAATTGGCTGCTGCATTTCCTACATTACAACAGTGACGACACTTCAAAAAGTACTTCATTGGCTATAAAACGCTTTGGGACGTCCTGAGGTGGTGAAAGGTGCTGTAGAAATGAAAGTCTTTCTTTTGCTGGTTTATGTTGAGATCAGGAAGATTGGAATAGGCGGAGGCCATTCAGCCCCTCGAGCCTGTCCCTCCATTCAGTTCCATTATGGCGGATCTGTCTGACCCGCCTTGGCTCCGTAACCCTTAATTCCCTTACCTAACAGAAATCTATCAATCTCAGTTTTGAAATATTCAGTGACACCCTCAGCCTCAACAGCTTTTGGGATAGAAAGTTCCAGATTTCCACCACCCTTTGTGTGAAGAAGTGCTTCCTGACATCACCCCTGAACGGCCTGGCTTGAATTTTAAGGTCGTGCCCCCTTGTTCTGGGCTCCCCCCACCAGAGGAAATAGTTTCTCTCTCTCGACCCGATCAACTCCTTTAATCATCTCAAACAATTAGATCACCCCTTAATCTTCTATACTCGAGGGAATTCTTCTTCTTCTTAGGCAGTCCCTTGGAACCGAGGATGACTTGCTTCCACATTAAAAATGAGTTCTCAGGTGATTGATGAGTCCAGTGCGGGACCTACAGTCTCTGTCACAGGTGGGGCAGACGGTGGTTGAAGGGGCGGGTGGGTGGGGTGCTTGGGTTGACGTGCGCTCCTTCCGCTGTTTGCGCTTGGCTTCCGCTTGCTCCCGGCGAACAGACTCGAGGTGTTCGGCGCCTTCCCGGATGCTTCTCCTCCACTTTGTGCGGTCTTGGGCCAGGGATTCCCAGCTGTCAGTGGGGATGTTGCACTTTTTCAAGGAGGCTTTGAGGGTGTCCTTGAAGTGTTGCCTCTGCCTGGTCTATGCAACAAATTAAAATCCGCTCCAGTCAGCGGGAAGTTACTTTCCAAGTTGTAGTGGTGTTTGTTACTCTGGGAAGTGAAGAGCTGTGTTTATATCTCAAAGCTCACTCCTCGTGCAGTTGGTTGCGGTCCCAGAGACAAACTGGCCAGATTTCCTGCCCGCCAGTCTCCAGGACTCCAGCAACGTTATCCTTGCTTTCTTGCTGGCTGGGGGGGGGGGTGGCGGCACTAATACAATCTGAAACTAGCTGCAGTGTGCGTGCCGAGCCTTGCTTTACTTTGTCCTCCTCACTCTTTCAGGACGGGACATCATCGGCCTGGCTGAGACTGGCTCCGGGAAGACGGGGGCCTTTGCTCTCCCAATCCTTCAGGCCTTGCTGGAGAAACCCCAGCGTCTGTTTGCACTTGTCCTGACACCGACCCGTGAGCTGGCTTTTCAGATCTCCGAGCAATTCGAAGCTCTGGGTTCATCCATTGGAGTGAAGTCTGGTGAGTAAATGCTGACCTGATATCATTGGCGGGGGGAGGGGAGAGTTGGGGGGAGGGGGTTAGTCAAGTGGAGGGGGGGATAGTCGGGATGAGGAGTTTTTAAATTTTAAATCACTCCTTGTCTGTCCTCCTCCTGACTGGGATGGTCAGCCACGTCTTATTACTACTTTAAGGAGGGAATAAATTCTAGTAAGATTTGTGTTTAGCGTATTCCCTGTTTAAAAGGTGCCAGAATGACTCACATTTTGACTGACTGTATTGAAGCTCAGTGACATTCTGTAATGGTGTGTTGGTGTGGAGCCGGGCCCTGTCCTAACCTGACGGATCTGCCTTTTCCCTTACAGCGGTGATTGTGGGTGGAATTGATATGATGTCACAGAGTCTTGCTCTGGCAAAGAAGCCCCACGTCGTCATCGGTGAGTATTCCCCCCCCCCCAGGCCGAGTGCAATAACCGGTGCCCTGCAGTGTCTGGTCCTTCCTCGCGTGTGAGAACCTGGGCAGTCAGTGTCAGCAGGTTATTTGGTCATGGAGTGCATCACAACCGAGCCTGATCCCGTTCGTCTGCAATGTGCAAAGGTTCCAGCAGGGTCCGCTAGACAGCGATCAGGAGTAGGAGCCCTCGCAGCCTTCTCTCTCCTTCCCCCCCCCCCCCCCCCCCCCCCACCCCCGGCCCTCAACCAACTACCGACCTAGCCCAAGACACTGAGGCAAGCTGTCGTATCCAGCCGCTAGCTCTGGGTGAGATCAGCTATCGCGGCACTCGCTGGTGATGGAGCCTTCTAGTGCGAGTTTGCGCCAATACCTCTACATCCCAGACTCTCAATCTGCTTCATTGTACTGCGTGACCCACGCATACTGCATTTCAATTCTTTTGTGAGGATGAATGAGAACGAGGGAGTGCAGCAGAGTATTAAAGGTAGACTGTAACTGGGGAAACAAAGGCCGTATCATCTACACTTAAAACCTACCCTGTGGAATGTTGTGGTTGACGTTTGAATTCGGCTTTAAGGGTTTTGCCGCGGTTAGTTTGCTGTTAACCTCCTCTAGCACTTTCACCCAGTCATTTCCCTTTAGAAAGTGGCCGCTGTTTGTGACCCCTAACAGTGTTGGGGTTTGTGACCATGGGGTGGGAGAGGGGGGTTGTTACTGAGCCAGATACCTTCCTCGCTCCAAACACACACACTCCAGTCGGAGACACTGGATCCGGAGCGGGAACGCTGGCTGAGTTCATCACTTAAGTTGCGACACAGGTTAGCAAGGCCATTTTAAAAAAAAGCAAACCAAGCACTCGGGTTTATTTCTAGAGGGATAGAATTGAAAAGTAGGGAAGTTATGCTAAACCTGTATCGAACCTTGGTGAGACCACACTTGGAGTACTGCGTACAGTTCTGGTCGCCATATTATAAAAAGGATATTGAGGCACTGGAGAGGGTGCAGAGAAGATTTACAAGGATGATGCCAGAAATGCGAGGGTATACATATCAGGAAAGGATGAACAGGCTGGGTCACTTTTCTCTTGAAAAAAGAAGGCTGAGGGGTGACCTAATAGAGGTCCTTAAAATTATGAAAGGTATTGATAGAGTGGCTACAGAGAGAATGTTTCCACTTGTGGGGAAGAGCATAACTAGAGGCCATCAATATAAGATAGTCACCAAGAAATCCAATAGGGAATTCAGAAGAAACTTCTTTACCCAGAGAGTGATGAGAATGTGGAACTCGCTACCACAGGGAGTGGTTGAAGCGAATAATATAGATGCATTTAAGGGGAGGTTGTACAAGCATATGAGGGAGAAGGGAATAGAAGGTTATGCTGATAGAGTTAGATGAGGAAAGACGGGAGGAGGCTCGAGTGGAGCATAAACGCCGGCATGGACTGGTTGGGCCGGATGGCCTGTTTCTGTGCCGTATATCCGATGTAATCCGATGTACTCCCCCCTCCAAAGCTCGGGTACGCTGAGGCCTGTCGTGAACCCTGACTGCGCCAGCAGGGAACAGCTAACCGAGTCGAACGGGTATCAAACCCGGAGCCTTCTGATTGGTGTGGCACAGCTCCTCACTGAGTCACTGGCGATCTCTGGCCGGGGAATTTCCCATTGCAGCCACCGGGGCTGTTGGCCTGGTTACGCGATTGATTGAGGTTTCTGAGGACTGTGGACTCGGGCTGTTGCTGTAATTGTTTCCTCTCCGCCAGCGACCCCAGGCCGCCTGATCGATCACCTCCAGAACACCAAGGGCTTTAACCTGCGGGCGCTCAAGTTCCTGGTGATGGACGAGGCCGACAGGATCCTCAACATGGATTTTGAAACCGAGGTGTGTGAGCTGCAGCATTCGGGTTATCTCCTGTTTTTCGCTCGGTCGGTTTTTTTGGGGGAGTTTTTTCATTCGCTGAGGTGAGCGACATGTCCACGTCCAGCGGAACAAACTTGCCGCTTACTGACTTTCCTGTGTCGGTGCGGGGGGGAGGGTGCAAATATTGATGCACTCCCAGGAACCTCTCACCTATAGTAGCGGAGTCCCTGGGACCCCCTAAAGATATTGTCGTGCTCTGGGGACCCCCCACCCCCCACAACCAGTGTCCTGGCCAATATTTATCCCTCAGCCAACATCACGAAAACAGTTTATCTGGTCAATTATCTCATTGCTGTTTGTGGGAGCTTGCTGTGCACAAACTGGCTGCCGCGTTTCCTACATTACAACAGTGACTAAACTTCAAAAAGTACTTCATTGGCTGTAAAGCGCTTTGGGACGTCCGGTGGTCGTGAAAGGCGCTGCAGAAACGCACGTCTATTTTCTGTGAAAGTGTCAGCTGCTTGAAGCGAAATACAAATAATGCGCCAGTAAGTCACCAATTCCAGAAGCAATATGCTGCACTGAGCTCTTGCGATGCTGTGCCCGGGGGGGGGGTTATTGTGTCCCCGGGGGGGGGGGGGTTATTGTGCTCAGTGACAGAGATCGACAGAAATCTCAAGCCCTGTGCCGCGAGTGAATTAAACTGCCATCTGTATAATAGCCACCAGATGGTGCCATTGCTCCGGGAGCCACTGAAAATACTCGGGTTAACTGAGACCATGCAGTCCCTCCCGTGTATATTGGAATCCGTCATTGGCATTCCGTTTCAGTGCACATAACGTAATGAGCAAATATATTATTAATGGGAGATTTTAAAAAATAATTAGTGATCTGGTCCTCAGTACTTCTGTCCATGTCCATGAGCTGTGATGTTCTTGTCCTCAGTACTTCTCTCCATGTCCATGAGCTGTGATGTTCTGGTCCTCAGTACCTCTCTCCCTGTCCGTGAGTTGTGATGTTCTTGTCCTCAGTACTTCTCTCCATGTCCATGAGCTGTGATGTTCTGGTCCTCAGTACCTCTCTCCCTGTCCATGAGCTGTGATGTTCTGGTCCTCAGTATCTCTCTCCATGTCCATGAGCTGTGATGTTCTGGTCCTCAGTATCTCTCTCCCCCCGTCTGTTAGTTGTGATGTTCTGGTCCTCAGTACCTCTCTCCATGTCCATGAGCTGTGATGTTCTGGTCCTCAGTACCTCTCTCCCTGTCCGTGAGTTGTGATGTTCTTGTCCTCAGTACCTCTCTCCATGTCCATGAGCTGTGATGTTCTGGTCCTCAGTACCTCTCTCCCCCCGTCTGTTAGTTGTGATGTTCTGGTCCTCAGTACCTCTCTCCCTGTCCATGAGCTGTGATGTTCTGGTCCTCAGTATCTCTCTCCCTGTCCATGAGCTGTGATGTTCTGGTCCTCAGTACCTCTCTCCCTGTCCGTGAGCTGTGATGTTCTGGTCCTCAGTACCTCTCTCCCTGTCTGTTAGTTGTGATGTTCTGGTCCTCAGTATCTCTCCCCCCGTCTGTTAGTTGTGATGTTCTGGTGTATTCTGTGCACTGATGACTCCATTGACCCACAATCTATTCTGCAGGTTGATAAAATTCTCAAGGTGATTCCGAGAGACCGGAACACCTATCTGTTTTCTGCAACAATGACCAAGAAGGTATGTGAGCTGTTTGCTGAGAGTTTTATTTAACATATATCTGTTTGCATGCCTGGGGGGGGGTGGGGGGGGCGTGTTGCCCGGGGAGCGGTGGGCGTGGCAGTGGGCAGGCGTGTTGCCGGGGGGTGGGGGGCAACGGGCAGGTGTGTTTCATGCTGCGGTCTGCAACAACCAGCAGTGTCCCAGCTTCAGTCGCTGGCCTGTGCTCAGTCAGTCAGTCTCAGGATCTCGCCTATGGTGATTGAGCAGGTTCCCAGTCCCAAACAGTGCCTGGTAAGCTCCTGCCTCCAGCTCCCTCTTGAGTGTTTGCTGTGAATCCGCACTTGCTGCACGAGCCAGAAACTGGTGCCAGAGATTGGCAATTCTCTGTGAAAAGAAATCCCGACATTACATCGAACCCAGCTCTATGCTTATGTAACTGGCACTCATGTCCCCTCGTCCCCCCATACCTATCCAACTGGAATAGCCTGGTCCATGTTCTGAGGAAAGGTTAAGGGAGTTTGACTTGTCCGCCTGGGCTCAGTGGTAGCACTCTTGCCTCTGCGCTGTGATTCCGTTGCTTGTGTGTTGAGTCTAGTTCAGGATTACTCACTAAGTCTGGAGCAGGTTATCGCAACACTAGCAGCACCAGAGCTTCCCGAGTGACACTTCAAACACCTGCTTTCTCGGTAGCCCAAAGAGCCGTGTGTAGGGGCTCGCTCGCCTAGCTTGAAGGAGAGTGTCAAAGGGACACAGTACTGTAATTGCAGGGAAGGCTCGGTAATAACAGAAACAATGTAAGCCAGAAAATACAAAAAACCTCCCCTTGACATTCAACGGCATTACCATCGCCGAATCCCCCACCATCAACGTCCTGGGGGGGGGGGGTCACCATTGACCAGAAACTTAACTGGACCAGACACATAAATACTGTGGCAACAAGAGCAGGTCAGAGGCTGGGTATTCTGTGGTGAGTGTCTCCCCTCCTGACTCCCCAAAGCCTTTCCACCATCTACAAGGCACAAGTCAGGAGTGTGATGGAATACTCTCCACTTGCCTGGATGAGTTGCAACTCCAACAACACTCAAGAAGCTCGACACCATCCAGGACAAAGCAGCCCGCTTGATTGGCACCCCATCTACCACCTTAAACATTCACTCCCTCCACCACCGGCGCACCGTGGCTGCAGTGTGTACCATCTACAAGATGCACTGCAGCAACTCGCCAAGGCTTCTTCGGCAGCAGCTCCCAAACCCATGACCTCTTCCACCTAGAAGGACAAGGGCAGCAGGCGCATAGGAACACCATCACCTCCAAGTCACACACCATCCTGACTTAGTATATTGCCGTTCCTTCATCGTCGCTGGGTCAAAATCCTGGGACTCCCTCCCTAACAGCATTGTGGGAGCACCTTCACCACACGGACTGCAGCGGTTCAGGAATGCGGCTCACCACCACCTTCTCGAGGGCAATTAGGGATGGGCAATAAATGCCGGCCTTGCCAGCGACACCCACATCCCATAAGCGAATTTTAAAAAAAAAGAATGGAGAATTCTGGAGACGCTGTACCCCCTGGTGTTGACAGATCTCTGACCTTGTACAGCCCTGGAGTTAGTGAACCTGTGAGTCAGAGTGATACTTTAAGGATTTAAAAGCTGCTTCATTATTTTTGCCCCTCTCGCAGGTACAAAAGCTCCAGCGAGCGGCACTGAAGGACCCGGTGAAATGTGCCGTCTCGACCAAGTACCAGACGGTGGAGAAACTGCAGCAGTATTACGTGTTCATCCCGTCCAAGTTCAAGGTAATGGCAGCCACTGTAGCCCAGGGAGCACTGCTGCTGTTAGACACCAGTCATCGCTGGGCTGATTATAACAAATTGTCGCTGTTACTTTCCTTTAAATCAGCTCTTTATCTGATCCCTTTGAAACCTCAAGTGCCGTCTTTTGGATGAGACGTTAAATCGAGGCCCCGTCTGCGCTCTCGGGTAGACGTAAAGGATCCCATGGCACTATTTGAAGAGCAGGGGAGTTTTCCCTGGTGTCCTGGGGACAATATTTATCCCTCAACCAACATCACTAAAACAGATGATCTGGTCATTATCACATTGCTGTTTGTGGGAGCTTGCTGTGTGCAAATTGGCTGCCGCATTTCCTACATTACAACAGTGACTACACTTCAAAAGTACTTCATTGGCTGTAAAGCACTTTCAGATGTCCTGAGGTTGTGAAAGATTCTTTCTTTAAATGCGAATCCTTTCGTTCCCCTAAATAGTATGAGTGCAGATGTTTTTCCAGTTATATCGGGGTCTGTTTTTAAAGAATGCTTGTATATTTCTCATGATCTTGCCCTCGGTCACTTGGTGAATGTAAGAGTTTTTTTATATGTGCAAGATGACGTTGGAGAGAAACCTCAGTACTCGCTCCATGGAGCCACCTCGTGGCCAGTGCTGTAATTACACCGTGACCGTTCACACAGCAAAATTGAATGGGAAATGTTGACATACCAATTTACAATGGTAAATCGTGACAACAGGGTTTGTGGTCAGGAATGAGTGCCCTACACAAGTAACGTGCGGATAATGATGGAGGGAAATTGTCCTGCTGATTGTTTCTAAGTTCCCAGTATTATTTTAAAATTTGACGTTTCTTTTTCTAGGATTGTTACCTGGTTTCCATTCTCAACGAGCTCGCCGGGAATTCCTTCATCATCTTCTGCAGCACGTGTAACAACACACAGCGCACGGCGCTGCTCCTGCGCAATCTGGGGTTTACCGCCATTCCCTTACACGGGCAGATGAATCAGGTGCGCTGGCCGTTCTTTACACTGCGAAGTGGCAATGTTTGTCCTGTGACATGAACCGTTATTTGTTTAAAATCAGTTTTCTTTTTGTTTTATTTTTAAAATTGCAGAACAAACGATTGGGAGCTTTGAATAAATTCAAGGCCAAGTCTCGCTCGATCTTGCTGGCCACGGACGTAGCAAGCCGCGGCCTGGATATTCCACATGTAGATGTGGTTATAAACTTTGACATTCCCACCCATTCTAAGGTACGCCACTCCCTGTCCAGTTAGCTAATCTGAGCTGATGTGTAGGGCGGGCGCTGGTTCTCTGGTTGAAGATTGTTGGTGTGTAAAGCTGCTCCTGCCTGCCCCGGTTTAATGCTGCCTGATGTTTATCTTCCAGGATTACATTCATCGAGTGGGGAGGACAGCCCGAGCAGGACGCTCGGGAAAATCCATCACCTTCGTCAGCCAGTGAGTGTTGCTTGTTCGGGTCAATACATTGCTTCCCCTTTCACTCCCAGCTGCTGATGCGCTTGGTGCCGTGATTTTGGGGAGGAGGGGGGGGGGGGGGGGGGCGGCGACCCCTTTAGTCGCTCGTACCCCGAGTTAGGCCGGTCCTGACGCACAGATTGTCACTCGCCCCGTCGCTACAGCGGAACCCGCCACAGGGCGGGCGATTCCCGGAGCAGCGAGTTTTCTGAAGCGCCTGGGAAGAGACCCTCCCGTGCAGTAACCTCATGGACTAAGAAACAGTTTGCTGACAGGTGGGTCGCACCGGGCCCTGTAAACACCGTGCTCCTGATAACAGCAGGTTTAACCCAGGCTCAGAAAATTACTTGTGGTTATTCAAGTCTCAAATCTTCGCAACATGTCGAGTTAAAAGGAAGCTTTAAAAGGACGTTGAGGAATGTTGTGCTCTTAGTGGGAGTTCCATCTGGGACAAATCTAACTTGGTGCTTTGAGGCTTGTGGTAGCATTTTGTCTGAACGCGAGAGTGCAATTTTCAGTTTGTCGAGGTGCCTGTGGTGGATAGGTGTCTCGGAGCAGTGCTGAGCACCTGTCGTAAGCACAAGCTTGAACTGTGAGCTCCCGCTGAGGGACGGTCTCTCTAACCGCTCTCTCCTGGGCCCTGTTACCTGAGGCTCGTTACGCTTTCCCTCTGCCCCCACCCCACAGGTGCTACCTCTACCTGAGATACAGCGCCACAATGTCCAGCTACCCTTCATTACCTCATCTTCGGCAGCACCTCCCAAACCCGCGACCTCTTCCGCCTAGAAGGACAAGGGCAGCAGGCGCATGGGAACACCCCCACCTCCAAGCTCCCCTCCAAGTCACACACCATCCTGACTTGGAAATATATCGGCCGTTTCTTCATCGTCACTGGGTCAAAATCCTGGAGCTCCCTCCTAACAGCACTGTGGGAGCACCTTCACCACACGGACTGCAGCAGTTCAAGAAGGCGGCTCACCACCACCTTCTCAAGAGGCAACTAGGGATGGGCAATAAATGCCGGCCTTGCCAGCGACGCCCACACCCCATAAACAAATTAAAAAAAAAAAAAGAAATGCCGATTCTTCACCCATGAGCTTCGGCAGAGAGTTTACGGGCCACGTGAACTGCGCAGCCGAGCTCAGTCCAAGACGCACTTACGCTCCTCATTTCCCCCTCGCCCTCTGTGCAGCAGAAAACGCTGGATAGTGACAGGAGCTTGAACCCTCACTGCTTCCTGCTCCCTAACATGGGCATTGTGGCCGATTTATTGTCCCCGCCCTCTGCCTCTGCTGTAACGGGCTAAATCAGCACAGACCTTCCTGCTCTGTATGCCTGGATAAACTCAACCAGCCACTGGAAAAGCTGCCTGCTAAATATTAACGGCTGCTCCTGTGATTCTGCTCAATGCTGAGGTTAAAAAGTGGAAAAACTTAACTTTAAGAAGTTGTTGAGTTGCCTGATGCCGGCACTGCCCCGTGACGCCCCCTTGAGCATTTGTCCTAAGTTCATTTTGGGTGATTTTGTTCCAGTTTTGCTCCAAATCTTGCACTGATGTCGAGTGGTTTTGACTAGTGCAGCGCTCCCTCAGTACTGCCCCTCGACAGTGCAACGCTCCCTCAGTACTGCCCCTCCGACAGTGCGGCACTTCCTCAGTACTGCCCCTCCGACAGTGCGGCGCTCCCTCAGTACTGCCCCTCCGACAGTGCGGCACTCCCTCAGTACTGCCCCTCCGACAGTGCGGCGCTCCCTCAGTACTGCCCCTCCGACAGTGCAGCGCTCCCTCAGTACAGCCCTTCCGACAGTGCGGCGCTCCCTCAGTACTGCCCCTCCGACAGTGCAGCGCTCCCTCAGTACTGCCCCTCCGACAGTGCGGCACTTCCTCAGTACTGCCCCTCCGACAGTGCGGCACTTCCTCAGTACTGCCCCTCAACAGTGCGGCGCTCCCTCAGTACAGCCCTTCCGACAGTGCAGAGCTCCCTCAGTACTGCCCCTCCGACAGTGCGGCGCTCCCTCAGTACTGCCCCTCCGACAGTGCGGCGCTCCCTCAGTACTGCACTAGAGTAGGATTCATTGCCTGTGGACAGCAACACTTTCAGATCTGCCACTTTACAGGGTTGGTTCTAGCTGTGCTTTGGCCACCTGAGGCAGCTACGTAGGTCAAAGTGCGGCAGAAATAGCCTGCAACATTGAGCTGTTTACATCGCGTGCAGTCTGAGTGTTGCTGCCCCTGTGTTGCAGCAGATTTAAGGTTCATGAGTTTCAGGTGCTTGTTGGATGGGGTGCGACTCGCCCATGAAGCACTAATCTCAGCACGCTGCTGTTCACAGCCAGATCTCCCTTTGATCTCCTGACTGAGCAGAAGCTGCATAATGAGGGCAGACCCGTGGCGACCCTTCCCCCAGCGACCTGACAAAGCAAAGTGTAGAATAAACACAAAACAAAATGTGTTGGTGATTTAAGGCTGTCAGTCATCCAGCTTCAGCTGTACCAGATGCGGAGCCAGCCCTACAGTGCTAGAACCAGAACCAGCGCTGTGTGACTGGGGGTGGGGAGGGGAGTGTAATAATTGAAGACTGGTGTGCTGGAAATCCATGGCACATTTGAGTCTGCGCGTTACTGGGAGAGAGTGTTTGAGTGCTGGAAACTAAAGTTTGTTCGGTGTCTTGTTTGATCCAGAGCTGAATTCACACCCTATGTTCCAACTATCGCCAGGACTGCTTGATTCAAACTGTGTGATCGTGCCTGCTTCTTCCCCGCCCCGTCCCATCCCACTCCACCCTGCCTCATCCCACCTGGGCTCGGCCCACCCCACCCTGCCTCGACTTGGGGTGCTATAATTGGCCTCTCTGCCCCTGGGGTTCCTGCTCCCAATTACTCTGTAGTGAGACGTGCTGGTGTGTGTTTGGGGTGGGGGGAATGCAGGGAGACACTGCGAGGTCAGATCAGACTCGACTGTGATGTGTAGGCTCACAGTTGATGCCAGCGTGCTCTTGGCACCCATGGACCCCCCCCCCCCCCCAACAAAACCCGGGACCTCCAGGAGATGATTGACCACAACAACTTGCATTTATATAGCGCCGTTAAAATGTACCAGGGTGCTTCACAGGAGCGATTATCAAACAACATTTGACACTGAGACAAATAAGGAGATATTGGGACAGGTGACCAAAAGCTTGGTCAAAGAGACTTGTATTTCTATAGCGCTTTTCACGACCTCAGGACATCCCAAAGCGCTTTAAAGCCAATGAAGTGCCAATTAAGGAGCGTCTTAAATGAGGGAGGAGAGGTTCAGAGGTTTAGGAAGCAAATTCCAGAGCAGGAGGAAGAACTGAAGGAACATATGGAAGTGCTGACAGTTAATTGCCGATCTAAAGCGCCGTGATTCTCTGCCGCACTGCCTAACTCCTCCAGCTATTAATACGCTTGTATCGGTCACAGGTACGATGTGGAGCTGTTCCAGAGGATTGAGCACCTGATTGGGAAGAAACTTCCAGCATTCCCCACGCAGGAGGAAGAGGTGATGATGTTGGTGGAACGAGTGACCGAAGCACAGCGATTCGCACGGCTGGTATGTGGGATTCTCGCTCTCATCTCGTACTGTGCCGGCACTAGGATTTCAGTGACGTGTAATATTGGGAGGGTGGGGGTTGTAGATTTCCATACTGTCCACCTGACCTGTGGAATAACAGCCAGCGATTCAACTATAGATTCTGTCCTTTCAAACTTGGGTTGTGTATTGAGAGGGCATTTTGAGCTGAGGATCAAGTACTGATGGTTTAACCTGCAGTGATTTGAGGTGCTGAATTCAGACTATCACACAGCGTATTCCAGCACAGAAACAGGCCATTTGGCCCATCAAGTCTGTCCAGGTGTTTTTCTCCACATAACACATCTAATCTGATCCCACACTCGCTTGCTCCCCACGCCCTTCAACAGTTTGTGGCAGAGAATTGCATATTCTAACTGCCCTTGGTGTAAAGAACTTTTTTCTAAACTCACCTTTTGTGATCACCTTGAATTTGTCTTGTCACCAACTCACCAAACGGTAGAAACAATCTATCGCTAGTTACCGTTAACCATAATCCCTCATAGTCTTGATCACCCCTTAATCTTCTCAGCCCAAACTTCTTCGATCTCTCTTCATAATAACTCTTCACCCTGGTAACATCTGTGCTGTGCTGCACTTTTCCTATTGCTTTTACGTCCTTCCTATAATCGGTACCAGAACCCCTATGCAGTGCTCCAGCCTACAGTCCTAGTCTAAAATAAACATTCTGTGCCTTTAGATACAAAAACCAAGGATCTATTTAATTTTTCTCATGTTAATGACCAGTGTATCTGCAGAGCAAGTGTTTCTGTTCTCCGTGTATGCACTGATTCACATTTTTCTGCATTGAACTGCATCTGCCGCCTGTCTGCCCAAGAAGCGTATTGCTACATTGTGAAAATATATCGCTTCAGCTGTGCAATGTCCCCTGGCACATGAACAACTGTCAAAACTGCTCTTAGCCCAGCTACAATATAGCAGCTAGATAACTCTTTTGTAAAAATGTCATGACTAGTTGGGTTGGGTTGGGGCCTCCATTGCTTGGGATGGTTAGGAAATGGTTGTAATCCCACCAGAATTTGTTTAATAGAAGTGGTTTGGCCCACTGGAACTTTGCATTGTGTAACTGATGTAGTCCATGTGAATTCTGTATGAATCATCATTGTGTTTGGCTCCTGCACTGGACTGTAAGTTCACAGGGCTGACTGATCGTTCCGGATGAATCACAGTAACATGACCGTTTGTAGCGACTCCCAATACATTTTCACAAAACCATGGAAAATCTTTCTTGCACCTCCCTCCCTGGTACCGAGCACACAGATCAGAAAGATGTTTGACCCCTGGAATGTGCCGAGTTAGCTGGGGTTGAGCTGGGGGCTCTGCAAATTGGCCCCCGGACCAGGGCGGATGGGTTCGGGGTGGAGGGGGTGGGAGAGGCAGGGGGCAGAACATCGGCCAAGGCTCCTGCCCCTGATCACGATCCAGAGACTCCTGCTGAAAATCACATCTATTGATGTCATGACTGCCCCCTGCCGTTGAATAGTTGGCCACAACTGACTGTCCAAGCTCTCAGTGAACGGTCACACGGGCAAGGAATCCGAGAGCAGCTGGTGCCATGGAACTGGACCCCGTCAAGACTCGGAATCTGGGAGTGCAGAGGAAGAGGAGAAATTCTCTCTCTGCAGCAACAAGAAGTGCTGGCAGGCATTCCAAGCTTGTGCAGACGCTGATGTGCAAAAATGCCAGTGACCTCGGCAGTTTGAGTGAAATTATTGTTTTCCTGCAATCGTGGCCCTGGGTATTCAGCCCCGTCCCAAAAAAATACAAGCCAGGCTCTTGCTGCCAGCTTACATAACCTGCACTGGGCGACAGACCAGTCTGGGTTTGATTTAACTTGAACAAGAGCAGCATAATCTAGGGTCAGCCCCAGTGGCAGGAACACTGACCGACTGACCGGTCCACGTCTGCTGCTCGGGGGCTTTGCTGTCTTCCCGACTGCTCCCCACAGAAAGTTACTGGGTTTTCACGTGCTGGGAAAGTTCAGTCGGGGACCCTGTGCAGACACTGTGTCCATTATGTAATCTGAATCTGGCACAAGCGTTATTGGCAACCTGACCACGAACCCCGCTGGTGAATTCTTCCTCAACCGAGACATTACCTGGCTACAGATCAGGTTACGCTGTGCCAAATCAGGAATGTTACATCATTTCTTCAATCGATGAATAGCATTGTTGTGGCCAAATAATTCAAACCACTTATTTTGATTTATAATTTGCTAATTTTATTGCAGTTTAGGCAATGTTATTTTCCAATGTCCAGCACAACATATGCTATTGTGTGTTAATTTTCTTCAGCCGCCAGCTGAAGGTTACAAAACAGACAGAATCTTTTGGTAATGTGAAGTGTATTTATGCACGTGAGACGCGAGGGAGTGAGTGTGTGCGCGCGCGAGGGAGTGTGTGTGCGTGCACGAGGGAGTGTGTGTGTGCGCGCGAGGGAGTGAGTGTGTGCGCTGCCCGACTGGTGGACTGTGGATTTGTGTCTGACATCCCAAGGGGCCCTTGGTAAAGTGTGTGTGCTGATGGAGGGGGCAGGATTGGTACAGTGTGTACTACAGGAGCAGGAATGTTTGCTCAAACCTACGTACATTCTTTCAGTCCTTATTTATACTGTTCATGCTTGTGGCTGTATATAATCGGTATAGAATATTTTAATTAAATCTTCCCTGAAATAAATTACACATTAATTGTCCGTTAGGGGAACAGCTTGAAAGTTTATGTACTTTTGGGGAAAGTTTGTAAAAGTGTTCTGGCACTGGGTGGGGGTGAGATGTGATTTTCAGTGGGAGTAGGCGGGAGTGAGATGTGGTGTTTCATTGTATAAATTTTACAGACCGGCTCCCGCCCAGCATGAACAAGCTGTCCGAGGAGGAGGTAAAATGAGATTGTGCTTCATAACATCGTTGGGGAAATTGCATAAGGAGGTCACCTTGTGTTACTTGTCTACATTAACAGCAGTTGGGAGCAGCTCTCCTGCCTGCTGAGAGCTGTGTACAGTTTATGGGGATCAAACCCCAGAGGAGGAAACGAAGGGAGCATGTGAATTAAATCAGGCGGATTGTAAGGACTCGTGCAGCCTCATTGTTTCGTTGGCTCGTTCAAGGTGACCTCTTGCCCTTCACTGGCCCCTCTGTCTGGACTGTGTCCGAACTGTTGGTGTCTCCTTTGTGTCTCTCGGTCACTAACTAGCAGGTGTGCTTGAGCAGGAAGCTGTGCGGCCCATTTAAATACCGCGCGTGTGCGGGTTTTGCATTGAAAAGCCGGCTGCGCGGGATCCCTGGAGCGCTGCGCGGATTAAAGGGAACGTTGGCATTTAAGGTGTGACTCTTGGAAGCCGAGAGGCTGCTGTAACAGTGAACATCCGTACTCTCAACAGGAGCTGAGAGAGCAGGGAGACAAGCGGAAACGGTCACGCGACGACGCCGATGATGATACAGAAGAATCGCTGGGCATCAGGAGAAAAGTAACGGGAGGCAAAGCGAGGAAAAGGCTTCGTTAAGGTTCCTTGACCACGGACAGTGTGCTGGGATTGTTTCAGATTGGATGTGATATTTATATTTTATATACTGGCCCACAGCTGAATTCTACCAATGTTGAGTTTGATCCATTTGCTCAGATCTCTGTTGTGAAGACTTCACGATTGACCGAGTAAACTGATGAGGATCTGTCCCTTTCCAATGACGCACTGCCATTCGTGGCCCAGTAGCTCATTGTTCTCTTTATCCATCACCATTTCCTTGGATAAATTATCTGCAAAATTGTTACTATTTAAAAAAAAAAAAAAATCTTCAACCTGCAAAGTATCATTTGAGAAATGTTTAAAACCATACAAGATTTAACTAAATATTCTCTTAAATAAACGCAACGAATACAGTTGGGAATTCTGGATGTGCCCGATACAATATTTACCCAGGAGTCAAACCAACCAAATAACACCCGAAAGGTGATGTCTGAAAGTTGTCCTGGAGTCCGCCTATTTTCTGTTCTCCGATCCCTCTACGGCCTCTCCCCTCCCTATCTCTGCAACCTCCTCCAGCACCAAGTGCTGCTCACACCTGACTCTGACCCCTCTCCCTGCTCCCCGAATAATGACGGACCCTTCAGCCATTGTGCCCCTGCCCTCTGGATTTCTCTCCCCAAACCACTCCCTTTCCTACAACAAAGTCTCTGTATAACCCACCTCTTCAGAACCCTCCCTTCGCTCCACTGCCTACTAGTCACGTTTCATCCTCACCTGGTGAAAGGCTTTGGGGGATAGAGAAAGGGGGTGTGAGCAATGTTGCACATACGCTCGAGGTCAAAGGAGAGAATCTGAGGCCGGTCAAAGGAGAGAATCTGAGGCCATGGGTGAAGGGTTGAGGTTGGGCCGATCAAAGGTAAGAGCAGTTGGCTGGATGCGTCAAGCCGTGCATTAACTGGGCTAGTTTTTCCACCCACTTGCTGTGGATTTGTTGGTGGCTCTGCACGTGTAGGCAGAAACATTCTCGGGGATTTGCCTCTGTGCATCTCCATTTCCTGGTGGGTGCAATCGGTGCCTTAAAATGGCCCCAACCATAGGGCCCCATCAATGGAGGCGTGGAAGGGCTGAGACCAGTATTCCGTGATTCAACCACTGCACTGAATTACACAGAATGTACAGCACAGAAACAGGCCGTTTGGCCCAACAGGTCTGTGCCGGTGTTTATGCTCCACACGAGCCTCCTCTCTCCCCCCCCCCCCCCCCCCCCCCTTCATCTCACCCTATCAGCATGACCCTCTATTTCTTACTCCCTCCTGTGTTTATCGAGCTTCCCCTTAAATGTATCTATACTATTCGCCTCAACCACTCCCTGTGGTAGCGAGTTCCACATTCTCACCACTCTCTGGGTAAAGAAGTTTCTCCTGAATTCCCCATTGGATTTATTAGTGACTATCTTATATTGATGACCCCTAGTTTTGGTCTCCCCCACAAGTGGAAACATCTTCTCTGTGTCTACCCTATAAAATGAGAAGTTGCACACCAGGTTATAGTCCAACAGTTTTATTTAACGATCAGGAAGGACAGGCAGGAAGGAAGGGGAGGTGGGGTGGCTATGTTAATAAAGGAAGGAATTACTGTAATACAGAGTAATGATATTGGGTCAAAAAATCATGATAATGAAACAGTTTGGGTGGAGATAAGGAATAATAAGGGGAAAAAAACACTAGTGGGCGTAGTCTATAGGCCTCCGAACAGTTGCAACTCTGTTGGACGGAGTATCAATCAGGAAATAGTTGAGGCATGTAATAAGGGAACATCTATAATTATGGGGGATTTTAACTATCATATTAATTGGACAAATCAAATGGGGCAGGGCTGCCTTGAGGATGAGTTCATTGAGTGTATTAGGGATGGGTTTCTTGAGCAGTATGTAACTGAACCGACCAGGGGGCAAGCAACCTTAGATCTGGTCCTGTGTAACGAGACAGGATTAATTAAAAATGTCCTAGTAAAGGATCCCCTTGGAATGAGTGACCATAACATGGTTGAATTCCATATTCAATTAGAGGGTGAGAAGGTTGGATCTCAAACAAGCGTGCTAAGCTTGAATAAAGGAGACTATGAAGGTATGCGAGCGGAATTGAGTAGAGTGGATTGGGAAAATAGATTAAAGGGTAAGACGACACATGATCAGTGGTGTACATTCAAGGAGTTATTTTACAACTTCCAAAAAATATATATTCCACTGAAAAGAAAAGGGTGTAAAAGAAAGGACAGTCATCCGTGGCTAAGTAAAGAAATTAAGGATAGTATTCGACTAAAAACAAGGGCATATAAGGTAGCGAAATCTAGTGGGAGGACAGAGGATTGGGAAAACTTTAAAAGGCAGCAAAAAATAACAAAAAGATTGATTAAGAAAGGGAAGATAGATTATGAAAGTAAATTAGCAAAAAATATAAAAACAGATAGTAAGAGTTTTTATAGTTATATAAAAAGAAAAAGGGTGGCTAAAGTAAATGTTGGTCCCTTAGAGGATGAGACCAGGAAATTAATGGTGGGAAATATGGAGATGGCAAAAACACTGAATGAATATTTTGTATCAGTCTTTACAGTAGAGGACACTAAGGGGTAAAAATTCACTTGGTTGCGCCACCCGTTAGCGCCTTAAGAGGGCGCTAATGGGGCGCAAAGCCGCTAACGCCCGGGCGCAGCGATGTTTGCGCCGCTCGAGAACTTAACTTGAGATTGTGCGGCGGCGCTAAAACTTACCGCTGCGACCACCTGCGCGCGCAGATTGTGACGTCATTCCATGGTGCAACGCCCTTGGGGCGCCCCGCAGTGGAAATTGAGTGGCGCCCCCTGCCTTACCGCCTGGCGCTTCCAACGACCAGAAGACTGGAACGCTATCAATCGCTGTGGGGCTGGGGGGGGCGCTATTTAAAGGGGGCCTCTTCCTGTCTTTTATTGTTGGTGGCATTTTTGAACTACGCATTCTGAGAGAGAGAGGGAGAGACTTCTGGAGAGATTCAACGTTGTGTGAAGGAGTTTTGGGTACTGAGCAGCACTTTGCAGGTTCATTTTGATTTGCCATTCCTTGTATCGATTTAGCAGAGACCGTGGGAGCTGCACTCTGAGCTCTTTGCCTGGTGCTCTCCATTGTTCTTTCCAGCACATTTGATGTGCAAGTCTCTCCAGGCCGAGATTCAAGGCAGCAATGAACAGGATGTGGATGGAAAGCAAGATTAACCATCCCCTTTAAGAACTGGCCCGTGCCATTGTGTGTGTGTTCCATTGCTGACTGACATTACATGAGCTTCGCCAGCGCTCCGAGTTAGCGCCTCACTGCTCGGCCTTTGCGCCTTAAGAGAGGTGTGCAGCGCCTGCTTTAGCGCTCCACTCACCTCCCGGTGCGGTAAAAGTGAAGTTTCCTGTCAGTGCCGATAATTAGCGCCAGGCGCTAATATTTGCGTCCGGACGATATTTGCGCCCCAAATGGGGCGCGACCTAATTTCTACCCCTAAGAATATCCCAACACTGGACAAACAGGGGGCTATAGGGGGAGAGGAGCTAAACACGATCAAAATCACTAAGGAAGTGGTACTCGGTAAAATAATGGGACTCAAGGCGGATAAATCACCTGGACCTGATGGCTTACATCCTAGAGTCTTGAAGGAAGTGGCGGTAGGGATTGTAGATGCATTGGTAATAATTTTTCAGAACTCCCGGCAGACTGGAAAACTGCTAATGTAACACCCTTATTTAAAAAGGGCAGTAGACAGAAGGCTGGTAACTATAGACCGGTTAGCCTAACATCTGTGGTAGGTAAAATTTTGGAGTCCATTATTAAGGAAACAGTAACAGGACATTTGGATAATCATAATTTAATAGGACAAAGTCAGCATGGTTTTACGAAGGGGAAGTCATGTTTGACAAATTTGCTGGAGTTCTTTGAGGAAGTAACATATAGAGTGGATAAAGGGGAACCAGTAGACGTAGTGTATTTAGACTTCCAAAAGGCATTTGACAAGGTGCCACACAAGATTATTGCTTAAGGTAAAAAAATCACGGGATTGGGGGTAATATTCTGGCATGGATAGAGGATTGGCTATCTAACAGAAAGCAAAGAGTTGGGATAAATGGTTCATTCTCAGACTGGCAATCAGTAACTAGTGGTGTTCCACAGGGGTCAGTGCTGGGTCCCCAACTCTTTACAATCTATATTAACGATTTGGAGGAAGGGACCAAGTGTAACATATCAAAATTTGCAGATGATACTAAGATGGGAGGGAAAGTAGTGAGTGAGGAGGACATAAAAAACCTGCAAGGGGACATAGACAGGCTAAGTAAGTGGGCAGAGATTTGGCAGATGGAATACAACACTGGAAAGTGTGAGGTGATGCACTTTGGCAGGAAAAATCCTAGAGCAATTTATTATCTTAATGGCAAGAAACTGGAGAGTACTGAAGTGCAAAGGGATCTGGGGGTCCTGGTGCACGAAACTCAAAAGGTTAGTATGCAGGTGCAGCAAGTGATTAAGAAGGCAAATGGAATGTTGGCTTTCATTGCTAGGGGGATAGAATATAAAAATAGGGAGGTATTGCTTCAGTTGTACAAGGTATTGGTGAGACCGCACCTGGAATACTGCATACAGTTTTGGTGTCCTTACTTAAGGAAAGACATCCTTGCTCTCGAGGCAGTGCAAAAAAGGTTCACTCGGTTAATCCCGGGGATGAGGGGGTGGTCATATGAGGAGAGGTTGTGTAGATTGGGACTCTACTCATTGGAGTTCAGAAGAATGAGAGGCGATCTTATTGAAACATATAAGATTGTGAAGGGGTTGGATCGGGTGGATGCGGGGAGGATGTTCCCGATGACGGGTGAGACTAGAACTAGGGGACATAGTCTTAGAATAAGGGGCTGCTCTTTCAAAACTGAGATGAGGAGGAACTACTTCACTCAGAGGGTGGTAGGTCCATGGAATATGCTGCCACAAAAAGCTGTAGAAGCTACATCATTAAATAAATTTAAAACAGAAATAGACAGTTTCCTAGAAGTAAAGGGCATTAAGGGTTACGGGGAGCGGGCAGGAATTTGGACATGAGTCTAGGTTCGGATCGGTCATGGCCCTGTGGGTAGTGGAGCGGGCCCAGGGACCGTGTAGCCTGATTCTGCTCCTATTTCGTGTGTGCAATTCTGTTAGATGCAGGAGATGGTTCTGTGATAGTAGATAGTAGATTGGCGGTTAGGATCAGATCAGCCATGATCTTATTGAATGGCGAAGCAGGCTCGAGGGGCCGATTGGCCTACTCCTGCTCCTATTTCTTATGTTCTGATGTTCTTAATTACGAGCTTTCGGAGCGCTGCTCCTTCTTCAGGAGCCTATAGGAGCTGTACCCTATAAAACCCCTGTATAATTTTAAAGACCTCCATTAGTTCACTCCACAGCCTTCTCTTCCAGAGAAGAAATCCCCAGCCGGTTCAGTCTTTCCTGACGGGTATAACCTCTCCGTTCTGGTATCCTTGTAAATGAGAGTGGATTGGAGGGTGTGAGAAAGAAAGACTTGCATTTCTATAGCGCCTTTCACGACCACCGGACGCCCCAAAGCGCTTTTCAGCCAATGAAGTACTTTTGAAGTGTAGTCACTGTTGTAATGTAGGAAACGCAGCAGCCAATTTGCGCACAGCAAGCTCCCACAAACAGCAATGTGATAATGACCAGATCATCTGTTTTAGTGATGTTGATTGAGGGATAAATATTGGCCCAGGACAGACTGGGCCTCGGTTTAAAGTCTCACCCGAAAGACGACACCTCTGACAGTGCAGCACTCCCTCAGTACTGCACTGGAGCCTGCTGAAGCCTCTGGAGTGGGACTTCATCCCACAACCTTCTTACTGAGGCGAGAGTGCTACCACCCTAGCCACGGCTGACACAGTGAGCAATGAAGAGGTGTGATTGGTTGAGAGTTGCTGGATTCAGAGCGGTAGGTTGGACGATGAGTGGGGAGCGATACGTGAGGACGATAATCAGCTGTGAACGCGGCTTTGGCAGGAGCGCGGGCGATGGGAACTTGTTTCCTCGACCACCCCAAACGCAGCGTTATTGGGACAAGTGATCCAAGCAAGGTCGATTACTCTTAATTTTTATTGTTATATTCATAAAATAGACATCAGAAACTACAAGATTTTAGCTTGACTAAAACAAGAAACTAAAGTGGAATTAACTGCACACAGTATCTTCAGCAGGTGCAACAAAGCAGTGATATTGATTCTTAACATCATGTGAAATAAGAGATTAACTAAAGACACCGTCTGCCTGCCCCCCCCCCCCCCCCCCCCCACAACAGCTACACCGCTGTTAATAGAGAATGTCTCACCCCTCCGAGCATTGTTAGAACCTTTTCTCAAATCCACTATTTCATTCTCCAAACTAAGTTAGCAAACGTGCTGGCAATCTGTCCCTACTTGGCACTGACTCCGCACAAGAATAATCCCCTTCTCATCTGTGTTTAGCTTCTTTTTGAATGATGGAGGGATTGAAAGTCTTTTGTTGACCTGGAGCCTGGCTTTTTGAGAAAGAAGTTCCAAAACTCCACTCAGTTTCGTTTCTGCAAAGCTTTTAAAATGAGAACGAAAATGATTTAAGGCCAGCGGAAGGGTTAGTTTTATAATAACGTTCCAATTCGCCTTGTTCTCGATGTTCAGTTGCACAACGTGGAGGCAGTTCACAGCGACAGTCTAAACAATTAATTTACAAAACTTAAACACCATAAATTTCTGCTATGATACAACTGTACAGTCAGTGTTTGGGTTTGGAGAGAGGGGAGGGGGCCAAGTGTCTTTACATCTTTAAATTATGATACATTTGTGCCTTAGACAGAAGTAAACATTGGTAATTAAACTATAAGAGGGGCACAGTGTGATGGAGACCCAGCTTATTCCATCGCTGAGGAAGAGGTACACAAGGTGTAAGGACCAGACTGGACATCGCCCTGTGATATATTGCACATAACCTGGACCCTGGATAGCGCCCTGTGCGATATTGCACTAATGCTTGTGTTGGTACGATAATAGTGCACAGAGTAATTGCTTTAACGGAGCGGCCAAAGGAATTTGACAAGAACTCGTTAAGCATTTGGTGCGATAATAGAGTGCAGGGTCACATCAGGGTCCGTCTTCCCTCAGTGCTGGCATTAACTGGGTCATCCACTGACCAGCCGTGTATACTGTTATACCACACACAATATACCCAGTCTTTCAAACGGGCTACTTTTTAAAAAAAAAAAAAAAAAATTTTAAATCCTTTTATTTTTGGGGATTCGAGCTGATCTGTATAGACGATCGCTCAACTGCCCCATTCAATCCCTCCTCTGTCGAGAATTTGCCTTGTGTCTGGCAGCTGGGCTTGTTTGCTGTTTATTTTTAAGCAAGATAAAGGGAGGGGTGGGGGATGTAATTTTTATGTGAATGCCCGGCTCGTTGAGGTGAAGGATGCGTTAGTTGGGCACTGAACACTTTCCAGTTCAAGCACCCAGTGTTGGCATTAAACACTCGCTCGCAGGTCGATCTGCACAGTAAAAGCCAGTAATATGCCTCAGCCCCACCCGCAGAAACACCCCCCCCCTCCGCCCCATAAAGTCTCCACTTCCAACATCAACCACACTGGCCTTTCTGAGCGAAGGTGCCCATTTAGGGACAGTAATAAGCCCATTCCCACTAGCAACTAGGCTGAGGCTGGCAAAACTCACTTCACACAGGCCCGTAACAGCCAGTTCGAGGCCTTTCATCTCATTAGTCTTGGCTGGACTTGAATCCAGATCCCCCGCGGTGCGTAACCCAGTGAATTCCGCAGATTTCATCAGGGGACGAAATAATGAAGAAAATTTTTTCACATTTTTTCCCCCTGTTTTAAGACAACAGAAGCAAGTACGATGAGGTTAGAGATAGATCCAGAGCCTTGGGCATACCTCCGAGAGGTGGCGGCACTGAACACCATTTTAGCATTTCAGTTTTTTTATCGATTTGAAAATTTAGCTTTTTTTCCCGGAACAAAATGGTTAAAATTGGAAAAGGAGCAACTGAGTTTGGGGGGGGGGGGGGAAATCAGTCATATCAGAGATCGGGAGAAAATTCAGAGAAACAGGGCAACCTGTTCACACAGAAAGGCTCAAATCCCAGGGGAACGTGAGGAAGTTTGGGGAACTGATTGGGGGATAAGTTTGCAGGAAAGGACAATGTAAATGGGGTCAGGAGAGAGTTGGATGTGTTTCTGGGAGGGCGAAGTGATTGAGGGATGTGGTGAGAAGGTGGGATTGATCGATAAGCAAGGAAGGGGCTTTTGGGCCTCCCTGTCCCTGTTCTAGGGTGCAGTGAGGACCTCTTAAACCAGAGGTTCTGACGGGCAAAGTTATGACCAGCAGAACTAGATTATAACACCCTGATGGAAACCATGTTCCCAAGTAATTGATCAACATTGCAAACTACAGCGTCTGATCCACTGTTTGACATTATGTGCGGTATAAAGTACTGTGATGTTGCTGGTCCAACGGTTTGTTATTAATATTCTCCAAAGTATTGTCGGTAGGCACTGTAGAATCCAATCCTGTCTGCCAGGTAGTCACAGGGATAGTAGGACTCGCATATTTCCCTGCGTTTTTCGTATGGTGTCTTGTAATAATATTCACGGTGCCTAGAATTAAGATAGATTAATGTTAGAGGTACGTAGCACTTTGATTTGTAAAATAAAATTGAGACTAGGTTTAATGCGGACAGAGAGCCAGAATCTGCTTGGAGGTAGCTCCTTTTCGGCTGGCACAGACACGATGGGCCCAATGGCCTCCTCCTGGGCCGTAACTTTCTATGATTCTATCGACTGAGAGAATAGAGTGCTGGTCAGGCCCCAGTCTACCCCGGGATGCATTTAAGGTCCGGTCCCAGAGGTAGGATTTGGTGATATTGGGGTTTAATCGGGAGAGTGTGCTAGTTAGGTTTGTCCCGTGATGCATCAAGCAGAGCCCTGGTCTCCCAGTGTTTGATGATTGTGTTATAGAGTCGGGGAGAAACGTCCCTGAACCTTTCCTGAAATTGGCCTGAGATTCGGTGTTACTGGTGGTTGGGGAGAGGGTTCATGGGGTTCACCTGTCCGATGGATGGGAAGGCAGGGGAGGGTCTGGGGGGTGAGCGGGGGAGGTCTCGGGGTGAGCAGGGGAGGGTCGCGGGAGGTGGGGAGGTCTCGTGGGAGGATATTGGGGGTGAGCGGGGGGGGGGTTGGTGAACGAGGGAGGGTCCGGGGGTCTTTCCTCCCCTTTTTGTGTGTCAGCGGTTGTCACTATTTAAACACAGTATCTCGAACACTGAGAGGACGTGACTAGTGAACCTCTTTTAACTGTTTGATATTACAAGGGGCTTAAGATCAGACTCCTTCTTGGACATGGCATCGAGGTGTCTAAATATGGGCCGTGTGTTTTTTGGACGGTGACCAAAGCCCTCGTATTAGCAGCAACAGTTTGAGGGAAAGCAGAGGTGAAGTATTGTTTTAAATGGCAGCGCCTGTGCAGTTCTGACCTCGCCAACTTCCCTTGCTGGCGTGCAGACTGGCTCACTGGCAACAGCGAGGGCACACTCAAAACACCGCCACTTCATTCCGCAACAGATGTGCCGCACGTTTTTTGGGAAGCAATCAGAGGCATTCTCGAGGTGAGCGAGGCAGTGTTTCTGGGTGGAAAGCCAAGACAAGCATCCCACACAGGCCCCGCCATCCAACAACAGCCTTGGAGCGCGGTTCAGGTTCCGTCCACTGTCTGCCTCTCACAGCGTGCAGAGTGAGCAGGAGAGCTGACCTGGCAGCACTGCCCAGCAGCGAGTGGCACGAGCTTGAAGGGTTTCCTGTGTCCAATGGGCGCTGGTCCCATCCTCGTAGGTAACCGACTCCCTGTCTGTCTGATATTTTAGAAATCAGGAATCTGTCTTTTCGGCTTGTTAATAATGTCCATTAAACAGCCCCATTTTTATTAGTAGAGCAGACTGCTGTTCAGTGACGGGCTCGCGCGGTACAATGCAATGGACACGCTATTTTGTCAACTCCAGGCTTGATTACTCCAATGCTTTCCTTGCCAGCCTCCTGCCTCTATAAACTTGTCCAAATCTTCGCTGCCTGTATCCTGACTTTCACCACTTCACCCATCGGTCATTGACTGACGCTCCTCTCCCAGAGCTTTCCCTGGCCTCACCCTATCTCTGCCTCCAGCACTGCAACACCCCCCTCCCTCCTCGTTCTCCCCAACAATGCCCGCGGCAGCCTTCAGCCACCTGGGTCTTGCAGTCTGGAATCCCCTCCCTAATCCCCTCTGCCTCTCTTTCCTCCTCAAGCCCCTGGATGACCTGTCTCAGTATCTCCCTTCCTGCCTCAGTGTCTGTCTCCACCTGTCTCCCGGTGATGCACTTTCGGGGATGTTTAGGTTTAAGGTGTTGCTGTTGTGCCAACTCGGAGCCCTGAGCAAGAAGCAGTGAAGGCCGGTCATTGTAAACAAGATTCCAACACGAGACAAGAACCAAATGACTGACCTTTCATAGTATTCGCGAATCGATCTCCTGAGCCTCTTCACAACAGAGCTGGCTTTCTGCTTCTCAAGGAAGGGACCTGAACAAACAATATGAATAATTACAGGACGACAAGGAAAATATAATTCCTGTAGGAGACCAGAGAGAGTCAGAATGTTATTCTACTGAAGGGTTCCGTCACCAAACCCCATCCTCCCCTCGCCCAATTCCTCACATTCTTTGTTTAATGATTTATAAATAAAATCTTTATTTTTTAGTCTTTTTAAAATAAGTGAAGTTGGCAACCCTTTCTCGTTGCTGCGATGCATTTCTTCTGATGAAACTAGAAAAGAAAGTCCACATTTACTTTGAGAGAAACCTGATGCTGTTGGAGTAACAGTGAGAGTGGGGGCCTGGGGGAGTGTGTACCGGGGCGTGGGGGCCGGGGGAGTGTGTACCGGGGGGCCAGGGTCTGGGGGAGTGTGTACCGGGGAGTGGGGGCCGGGGGTTGGGGGAGTGTGTACCGGGGGGCCAGGGTCTAGGGGAGTGTGTACCGGGGGGCCAGGGTCTGGGGGTTGGGGGCCGGGGGAGTGTGTGCCAGGGGGGAGGGGAGAGGGTTTTCTCGGGTTACCGACACTGATTTGCACCGAACCCTCCTGTGCACCACCTGACATTGGGCCCATGGTTTGGTGATTCATTTATCCTGTAGGTGGGAGACTATCCCTGGCTTCAGTGATCCCTCCTTCCTTCCCCGATCCCTCCTTCCTTCCTTCCCCAGTCATTAAACAAGACTCCCTCCTTGTTGACATTCCTCCCTTCACTGATTTTACATCTTCAAAGGCAGTCCTGTTGGCAACAGCTGGGAGCCAGATGTTGGCTCCCGGACCAGGACCAGACGCCGTTAAGCTCAGAGCAGTCACGATTTCAGTCCCAAATAGGATTTGTTTAAAAATCTTGTTTTAACAATCCAGAGATTAAATAAATATTCTACAGGCCTAAACCTTCCTCCGAACATTGAGTTAGAAAGGCGCAGCACTCCATGGCTGAATAGTCTCCCAGGTATGGCACTGTGCCAGGAAGTCCCAGCCTCCAGCCCCAGTCTGTGCTGCTCTCAGCGGGGCTGTTAGTTTGCCTCAGTAGCCTGGCAGAATCCCTCGGCCAAGGTTCCCGTTCCTGATCATAGGGGTTCTTTGGCCCAGCGATTTCCAGCTGAGCTATTCGACTTTAGGATGGCGATTACAGAATCCATCCGGGCAAAATTAGATAGGTAATGGGAATGTTGGGATTGGAAGGGAAGTTGGCGGAAAGTGGAATGAGTTACCACGGAAGGAATTTGCCACAGATGAAATTAATGGGGTTGAGAGAGAAGGGATTGAGGGTTACGGTGAGAACAGGAGTAGTTGGGGTTGATTTGTGAAAAGTGACAGACCTGTTGGCTCCAGTGGCCATTCCTGTACTCAAAACTCTTCTGTTTTTAGTCTAAGGGGTGTTAAAGACACTGATGGTTGTCTTCTAGCATTGTGTTGGAGTTCCTGCTGGGACACTGGGTGAAGCGTGTGTTGGAGTTCCTGCTGGGACTGTGGGTGAAGTGTTGTGTTGGAGTTCCTGCTGGGACACTGGGTGAAACGTGATGGAGTTCCTGCTGGGACACTGGGTGAAGCGTGTGTTGGAGTTCCTGCTGGGACACTGGGTGAAACGTGATGGAGTTCCTGCTGGGACACTGGGTGAAGTGTGTTGGAGTTCCTGCTGGGACACTGGGTGAAGTGTTGTGTTGGAGTTCCTGCTGGGACACTGGGTGAAGTGTTGTGTTGGAGTTCCTGCTGGGACACTGGGTGAAACGTGTGTTGGAGTTCCTGCTGGGACACTGGGTGAAGTGTGTGTTGGAGTTCCTGCTGGGACACTGGGTGAAGCGTTGTCTTGAGTTCCTGCTGGGACACTGGGTGAAGTGCAGATGGGACTCTCCATCTCTCCGGGTGAGGGGTGCAAGATTATATTTGAAAATAACATAGCGCCGGAACATTCCACGCTGCCACATTGCGAGCTCTCCCAGGTCATGTGAACCCGAGCCTCGGCCAATCCAGAACTCTGGACTGGACCCAGAGTGACCGTCCGGCTCTGCACTGGGAGTGGATTGGGATCAAGTAGCAGAAAGCTGCTGTCTCCATTCAGACAGCACATGCTCCAGTGATATTGCGGGATCTGTGGGTCAGGGCATGGGAGCTGCATTCAGGAGCCTCGTGCAGCAACAACAACAACCACCTGTATTTATATAGCGCCTTTAGCGTAGTAAAACGTCCCAAGGAGCTTCACAGGAGCGTAATTACACAAGAAATTTGACACCGAGCCACAGAAGGAGATATTAGGACAGGTGAAAAAAGCTTGGTCAAAGAGGGAGGTTTTAAGGAGCGTCTTAAAGGAGGAGAGAGAGGCGGAGAGGTTTAGGGAGGGAATTCCAGAGCTTAGGGCCTCGGCAGCTGAAGGCACGGCCACCAAAGGTGGGGCGAAGGGAGTTGGGGAGCTCAAGAGGCCAGAATTGGAGGAGTGCAGAGTTGTGTGAACAGAGCAGGCTGAGGTCAGCAGTAACAGTAACCCTAGACTGACAGTGGATGCTCATCTTCAACACCTGAATGCTGCCACGGTGCCAATCTGTCCGAGGGATCACTGCCCGGGGGCGAGACTGTCCCGAACCAAACAAAGGCCGGTCCCCCCGAGGGATCACTGCCCGGGGGTGAGACTGTCCTGAACCCGCACTCTCTGCCCTCCCGGCTCTTCAGATACAGGAACAGTGAGCCGAGCACTGACTCCGAGCTCTGAGCTTTGGGTTTCCATCCAAGGTCAATGGACCAAAACCGCTTCCCAGAGTCATTAGTACAATCGCCATTAGATTATTGAATAATGATTGTTAGAAATAGCGACATATTCAAATAATGAATATAGATACCTCGAGCCTCAGAGCGACTCTCTTTTTCTAAAGAATCTGGAATAGAAAGAAGAGAATTTCAGTTCACCAATCACTGAAAAGTCTCTGTCCAGTTATCAGAATAGTTTAAAACTCACCCTCCCATTTTAATGACATTTAAATGTGTAACCGTGACGTCTTGTTCAAAGATCAGGATAAATACCTTTAGTATCAGGCCCACTCTCATTCTCTGCAGAGTCTGAAACAGAAGGAACAGAATTTCAGTTTCCAGACCACATGTTCAGTTATGCGAACGGTTGTCAAAGACCCCACTCCCACTGCAAACACCCACACTCTCAGCACTCGGGCAGGAGACATCTCCAGAGATATTTCACATCATTAAAAAGAGTTGGTTAATCTGCTGAAATGATCTCTTTGTGATTAAATCTCAATTGTAGATGTGGTGGGTTTCAGAGCCTGGTTCAGGCAGATTATCCAACCCGCTCCCTATTGGGACTGGATTAGTATTGGCTCCACCAGGAAGCCCTGACTCCATCCAGAAAGTCCACAGAGCAACAACAATTCCCGTATTTAAGGATCTGGAATAAATCCTCGGGCTGTTTCTGTTCCGTTCTCCTAACGGTTTATAAAAGTCTCGCTCCTGTTACAAAGACTGAGCTCCCCCAGCACTTGGGTAGGAGCTAGGAATATTCTCTTCTAAACTCCGCCCTTAATGGGCTTCAGAGATCAGACTGGACGTTTAGAAGATGTGAACCGCAGTCACTGTGACCTCAGCACCCGTATACCAGGCCCAGGACTCAGGGTAAACCAGAAATGGAATGTTGGCCTTTATTACAAGGGGTTGGAGTACAAGAGTAAAGAAGTCTTACTACAATTGTACAGGACCTTGGTGAGACTACACCCGGAGTACTGTGCACAGTTTTGGTCCCCTTATCTGAGAAAGGACCTACATACGTTAGAGGTAGTGCAACGAAGGTTCACTAGATTGATTCCTGGGATGAGAAGGCTGTCCTATGAGGAGAGATTGTGTAGAATGGGCCTATACTCTCTGGAATTTAGAAGAATGAGAGGTGATCTCATTGAAACATACAAGATTCTGAGGTGGGATTGACAGGCTAGATGCTGAGAGGTTGCTTCCCCTGGCTGGAGAATCTAGAACTGGGGGACATAGTCTCAGGATAAGGGGTCGGCCATTTAGGACTGAGATGATGAGGAATTTATTCACTCAGAGGGTTGTGAATCTTTGGAATTCTCTGCCCCAGAGGGCTGTAAATGCTGAGTCTTTGAGTATATTCAAGGCTGAGATAGATAGATTTTCGGACTCCTGGGAAATCGAGGGATATGGGGATCGGGCGGGAAAGTGGAGTTGAGGTCGATGATCAGCCATGATCTTATTGAATGGTGGAGCAGGCTCGAGGGGCCGAATGGCCAACTCCTCTTATTTCTATGTTCTTCTGGCCCAAGACCGCACAAAGTGGAGGAGAAGCATCTGGGAAGGCGCCGAACACCTTGAGTCTCTTTGCCGGGTGCAAGCGGAAGCCAAGCGCAGGCAGCGCACGTCAACCCGGGCACCCCACCCACCTGCCCCTTCAACCACCGTCTGCCCCACCTGTGACAGAGACTGTAGGTCCCGCATTGGACTCATCAGTCACCTGAAAACTCATTTTTAATGTGGAAGCAAGTCATCCTCGGTTCCGAGGGACTGCCTAAGAAGGAAGGATGTTCTTGTGTACTTATATTCTTTGAAGCAAACTCCAGCCAATCCTGAGCGAGGATGCAGTTTGCCCTGGTTAGTGTGTTAATACTGTGGCCAATCACAGCGCGGGTTTCAGAGTGAGCGGCTGAGAGGGAGCGGAGCCCGGGCCTCCCCTCACGGACCCAGCTCCCCTATATCAGCGCAGTCAATAATCCCCAGACACAGAGAGCTACGAACCATCGTCTACTCCCGAACCAATCACTTTGCTTATTCTTCGGACAATTTCATTGGAATCTGAAATGAAAACCGGTTTCCGATTATAAAATGGAAAATGAATGTGAAAGGTTCACAATTTAAAAGTGTGTCCCTGTTGCACGCTCCTTTTTGCTCACACTCACACATTGCACTACCCACTGAACCGGTCACCTCCCCACTGTCACCATAAGCTGATCCACAGCACAGGATCCGGTCCCCCCGAGGGATCACTGCCCGGGGGGGGAGACTGTCCTGAACCCGCACTCTCTGCCCTCCCGGCTCTTCAGATACAGGAACAGTGAGCCGAGCACTGACTCCGAGCTCTGAGCTTTGGGTTTCCATCCAAGGTCAATGGACCAAAACCGCTTCCCAGAGTCATTAGTACAATCGCCATTAGATTATTGAATAATGATTGTTAGAAATAGCGACATATTCAAATAATGAATATAGATACCTCGAGCCTCAGAGCGACTCTCTTTTTCTAAAGAATCTGGAATAGAAAGAAGAGAATTTCAGTTCACCAATCACAGGAAAGTCTCTGTCCAGTTATCAGAATAGTTTAAAACTCTCCCTCCCGTTTTAATGACATTTAAATGTGTAACCGTGACGTCTTGTTCAAAGATCAGGATAAATACCTTTAGTATCGGGCCCACTCTCATTCTCTGCAGAGTCTGAAACAGAAGGAACAGAATTTCAGTTTCCAGACCACATGTTCAGTTATCCGAACAGTTTTCAAAGACCCCACTCCCACTGCAAACACCCACACTCTCAGCACTCGGGCAGGAGACATCTCCAGAGATAGTTTTACATCATTAAAAAGAGTTTGTTAATCAACAACAACAACAACAACTTGTATTTATATAGCGCCTTTAACGTAGTAAAACGTCCCAAGGCGCTGCACAGGAGTATTTTAAGACAAAAAATTTGACACCGAGCCACATAAGGAGAAATTAGGGCAGGTGACCAAAAGCTTGGTCAAAGAGGTGGGTTTTGAAGAGTGTCTTAAAGGAGGAAAGAGAGGTAGCGAGACGGAGAGGTTTAGGCAGGGAATTCCAGAGCTTAGGGTCTAGGCAACAGAAGGCACGGCCACCAATGGTTGAGCGATAATAATCGGGGATGCTCAAGAGGGCAGAATTAGAGGAGCGCAGATATCTCGGGGGGGGGGGGGGGCGGGGGTTGTGGGGCTGGAGGAGATTACAGAGATAGGGAGGAGCGAGGCCATGGAGGGATTTGAAAACAAGGATGAGAATTTTGAAATCGAGACGCTGCTTAACCAGGAACCAATGTAGGTCAGCGAGCACAGGGGTGATGGGTGAACGGGACTTGGTGCGAGTTAGGACACGGGCAGCCGAGTTTTGGATGACATCAAGTTTACGTAGGGTAGAATGTGGGAGGGCAGCCAGGAGTGCGTCGGAATAGTCGGTCTGGAGGTAACAAAGGCATGGATGAGGGTTTCAGCGGCAGATGAGCTGAGGCAGGGGCAGAGACGGGCGATGTTATGGAGGTGGAAGTAGGTGGTCTTAGTTATGGTGCAGATATGTGGTCGGAAGCTCATTTCTGCTGAAATGATCTCTTTGTGATTAAATCTCAATTGTAGATGTGGTGGGTTTCAGAGCCTGGTTCAGGCAGATTATCCAACCGGCTCTCTATTGGGACTGGATCAGGATTGACTCCACCAGGAAGCCCTGACTCCATCCAGAAAGTTAACAGAGCAACAACAATTCCCGTATTTAAGGATCTGGAATAAATCCTCGGGCTGTTTCTGTTCCGTTCTCCTAACGGTTTATAAAAGTCTCGCTCCTGTTACAAAGACTGAGCTCCCCCAGCACTTGGGTAGGAGCTGGGAATATTCTCTTCTAAACTCCGCCCTTAATGGGCTTCAGAGATCAGACTGGACGTTTAGAAGACGTGCAACACTTGATTGGCACCCGGTCCACCACCTTAAGCATTCACTCCCTCCACCACCGGCGCACCGTGGCTGCAGTGTGTTCCATCTACAAGATGCACTGCAGCAACTCGCCAAGGCTTCTTCGGCAGCACCTCCCAAACCCGCGACCTCTTCCACCTAGAAGGACAAGGGCAGCAGGCGCATGGGAACACCAGCACCTCCAAGTTCCCCTCCAAGTCACACACCATCCTGACTTGGAAATATATCGGCCGTTCCTTCATCGTCGCTGGGTCAAAATCCTGGAACTCCCTCCCTAACAGCACTGTGGGAGCACCTTCACCACACGGACTGCAGCGGTTCAAGAAGGCGGCTCACCACCACCTTCTCAAGGGAAATTAGGGATGGGCAATAAATGCCGGCCTTGACAGCGACGCCCAGATCCCAGGAACGAATAAAAAAGAAAAACCACAGTCACTGTAACCCCAGCACCCGTGTACCAGGCCCAGGGCTAACCAGAAATGGAATGTTGACCTTTATTACAAGGGGTTGGAGTACAAGAGTAAAGAAGTCTTACTACAATTGTACAGGACCTTGGTTGAGACCACACCTGGAGTACTGTGTCTCCTTATCTGAGAAAGGACCTACATACCTTAGAGGTGGTGCAATGAATGTTCACTAGATTGATCCCTGGGATGAGAGGGTTGTCCTATGAGGAAGATTGTGTAGAATGGGCCTATACTCTCTGGAGTTTAGAAGAATGAGAGGTGATCTCATTGAAACATACAAGATTCTGAGGGGGATTGACAGGGTAGATGCTGAGAGGTTGTTTCCCCTGGCTGGAGAGTCTAGAAATAGGTGGCATAGTCTCAGGATAAGGGGTCGGCCATTTAAGACTGAGATGAGGAGGAATTTCTTCACTCAGAGGGTTGTGAATCTTTGGAATTCTCTGCCCCAGAGAGCTGTGGATGCTGAGTCTTTGAGTATATTCAAGGCTGAGATCGATACAATTTTGGACTCTAGGGGAATCAAGGGATATGGGGATCAGGCGGGAACGTGGAGTTGAGGTAGATGATCAGCCATGATCTCATTGAATGGTGGAGCAGGCTCGAGGGGCTGAATGGCCAACTCCTCTTATTTCTATGTTCTTGTGTACTTATATTCTTAGAAGCAAACTCCAGCCAATCCTGAGCGAGGACGCAGTGTGCCCTGGTTAGTGTGTTAATACTGTGGCCAATCACAGCGCGGGTTTCAGAGTGAGCGGCTGAGAGTGAGCGGAGCCCGGGCCTCCCCTCACGGACCCTGCTCCCCTATATCAGCGCAGTCAATAATCCCCAGACACAGAGAGCTACGAACCATCGTCTACTCCCGAACCAATCACTTTGCTTTTTCTTCTGACAATTTCATCGGAATCTGAAATGAAAACCGGTTTTCGATTATAAAATGGCAAATGAATGTGAAAGGTTCACAATTTAAAAGTGTGTCCCTGTCGCACGCTCCTTTTTGCTCACACTCACACATTGCACTACCCACTGAACCGGTCACCTCCCCACTGTCACCATAAGCTGATCCACAGCACAGGATCCGGTCCCCCCGAGGGATCACTGCCCGGGGGTGAGACTGTCCTGAACCCGCACTCTCTGCCCTCCCGGCTCTTCAGATACAGGAACAGTGAGCCGAGCACTGACTCCGAGCTCTGAGCTTTGGGTTTCCATCCAAGGTCAATGGACCAAAACCGCTTCCCAGAGTCATTAGTACAATCGCCATTAGATTATTGAATAATGATTGTTAGAAATAGCGACATATTCAAATAATGAATATAGATACCTCGAGCCTCAGAGCGACTCTCTTTTTCTAAAGAATCTGGAATAGAAAGAAGAGAATTTCAGTTCACCAATCACAGAAAAGCCTCTGGGTCCAGTTATCAGAATAGTTTCTCCTGTGAGGGTGGGATTAATTCCCCCCTCGGTCTCTCCTCACACACCGAGGTCTTGTCTAAAGCACAGTCAATAATCACATTGCAATTCCCAGTTTTAGATTTGGTCTCAGAGGACAGGCAGATAATGAGAGAGTCTGGAATGGAGAAACAGTAGACGGACTGACACTGTCCCGGCACACGTCCCAATCCAATAAACCCTGGGATTGTCCACTCACTGGCATTGTGGTTGTTCTTGTTCCGTTTTCCAATTTCGTCCGAATCGGAATGAGAAATAACAAAGCAAGGTTTGTTCAGTAAAGATTCGATTTGAAATGGAAACGTGCTGGAACTGGTGGCTCCATTGAGTTCTCGTTAAACGGGTGTGAAGGGTCAGCGAGCGGGGGCTTTGTGTTTCCCACACAGACCCGTGCCCAGATCTCCCAGGTCACCTGAGCGGTTTGGTGTGGTCCTCAGCTCCCTCTACATCACCCCGAGATTCAGCCAATCCAGGACCTCGGGACAGAACCTGGACTGGACCCAGAGTGACCGTCCGGCTCTGCACTGGGAGTGGATTGGGATCAAGTAGCAGAAAGCTGCTGACTCCATTCAGAACAGACATTGATCAACAAGACTGCAATCTCTGGTTAAACCCCGACAATCGGTGATGGATTATTGTAATATCAGAGTAAATACCTCTCTCCGCAGAGTGACTCTCCCTCTGGGAAGCATCTGGAATAGAAAGAAGAGAATTTCAGTTCACAAATCACAGGAAAGCCTCTGTGTCCAGTTATCAATAGTTTTAAAACTGTCCCTCCCGTTTTACTGACATTTAAATGTGTAACCGTGACGTCTTGTTCAATGATCAGGATAAATACCTTTAGTATCGGGCCCACTCTCATTATCTGCAGAGTCTGAAACAGAAGGAACAGAATTTCAGTTTCCAGACCACATGTTCAGTTATCCAAACAGTTTTCAAAGACCCCACTCCCACTGCAAACACCCACACTCTCAGCACTCGGGCAGGAGACATCTCCAGAGATAGTTTTACATAGAATTACACAGAAATTACAGCACAGAAACAGGCCATTCGGCCCAACTGGTCCCTGCCGGTGTTTATGCTCCACACGAGCCTCCTCCCGCCCCTCTTCATCTCACCCCATCAACATATCCTTCTATTCCTTTCTCCCTCATGTGTTTATCCAGCCTCCCCTTAAATGCATCTATACGATTCACCTCAACCACTCCCTGTGGTCGCGAGTTCCACATTCTCACCACTCTCTGGGTAAAGAAGTTTCTCCTGAATTCCCTATTGGATTTATTAGTGACTATCTTATATTTATGGCCCCTAGTTTTAGATTCTCTGACAAGTGGAAACATCTTCTCTACGTCTACCATATGAAACCGTTTCATAATCTTAAAGACCTCTATCAGGTCATCCCTCAGTCTTCTCTCTTCTAGTGAAAAGAGCCCCAGCCAGTTCAATCTTTCCTGATAGTTATAACCTCTCAGTTCTGCTATCATCCATGTAAATCTTTTCTGCCCCTTCAACATTGCCTCAGTCTTAGTTATGCTGCGGATGTGTGGTCGGAAGCTCATTTCAGGGTCAAATATGACACCACAGTTGCGAACAGTGTGATTCAGTCTCAGACAGATGTTAGGGAGTGGGATGGAGTCAGTGGCTCGGGAACGGAGTTTGTGGAGGGGACCGAAAACAATATCCATTCTGCTGCTTGTCCCCTGACTCCACGTGTATCTGACGTCATTTCAATAAAGAGTTTGTTAATCCTCACGGACCCAGCTCCCCTATATCAGCGCAGTCAATAATCCCCAGACACAGAGAGCTACGAACCATCGTCTGCTCCCGAACCAATCACTTTGCTTTTTCTTCGGACAATTTCATCGGAATCTGAAATGAAAACCGGTTTTCGATTATAAAATGGGAAATGAATGTGCAAGGTTCACAATTTAAAAGTGTGTCCCTGTTGCACGCTCCTTTTTGCTCACACTCACACATTGCACTACCCACTGAACCGGTCACCTCCCCACTGTCACCATAAGCTGATCCACAGCACAGGATCCGGTCCCCCCGAGGGATCACTGCCCGGGGGTGAGACTGTCCTGAACCCACACTCTCTGCCCTCCCGGCTCTTCAGATACAGGAACAGTGAGCCGAGCACTGACTCCGAGCTCTGAGCTTTGGGTTTCCATCCAAGGTCAATGGACCAAAACCGCTTCCCAGAGTCATTAGTACAATCGCCATTAGATTATTGAATAATGATTGTTAGAAATAGCGACATATTCAAATAATGAATATAGATACCTCGAGCCTCAGAGCGACTCTCTTTTTCTAAAGAATCTGGAATAGAAAGAAGAGAATTTCAGTTCACCAATCACAGAAAAGCCTCTGGGTCCAGTTATCAGAATAGTTTCTCCTGTGAGGGTGGGATTAATTCCCCCCTCGGTCTCTCCTCACACACCGAGGTCTTGTCTAAAGCACAGTCAATAATCACATTGCAATTCCCAGTTTTAGATTTGGCCTCAGAGGACAGGCAGATAATGAGAGAGTCTGGAATGGAGAAACAGTAGACGGACTGACACTGTCCCGGCACACGTCCCAATCCAATAAACCCTGGGATTGTCCACTCACTGGCATTGTGGTTGTTCTTGTTCCGTTTTCCAATTTCGTCCGAATCGGAATGAGAAATAACAAAGCAAGGTTTGTTCAGTAAAGATTCGATTTGAAATGGAAACGTGCTGGAACTGGTGGCTCCATTGAGTTCTCGTTAAACGGGTGTGAAGGGTCAGCGAGCGGGGGCTTTGTGTTTCCCACACAGACCCGTGCCCAGATCTCCCAGGTCACCTGAGCGGTTTGGTGTGGTCCTCAGCTCCCGCTACATCACCCCGAGATTCAGCCAATCCAGGACCTCGGGACAGAACCTGGACTGGACCCAGAGTGACCGTCCGGCTCTGCACTGGGAGTGGATTGGGATCAAGTAGCAGAAAGCTGCTGACTCCATTCAGAACAGACATTGATCAACAAGACTGCAATCTCTGGTTAAACCCCGACAATCGGTGATGGATTATTGTAATATCAGAGTAAATACCTCTCTCCGCAGAGTGACTCTCCCTCTGGGAAGCATCTGGAATAGAAAGAAGAGAATTTCAGTTCACAAATCACAGGAAAGCCTCTGTGTCCAGTTATCAATAGTTTTAAAACTGTCCCTCCCGTTTTACTGACATTTAAATGTGTAACCGTGACGTCTTGTTCAATGATCAGGATAAATACCTTTAGTATCGGGCCCACTCTCATTATCTGCAGAGTCTGAAACAGAAGGAACAGAATTTCAGTTTCCAGACCACATGTTCAGTTATCCAAACAGTTTTCAAAGACCCCACTCCCACTGCAAACACCCACACTCTCAGCACTCGGGCAGGAGACATCTCCAGAGATAGTTTTACATAGAATTACACAGAAATTACAGCACAGAAACAGGCCATTCGGCCCAACTGGTCCCTGCCGGTGTTTATGCTCCACACGAGCCTCCTCCCGCCCCTCTTCATCTCACCCCATCAACATATCCTTCTATTCCTTTCTCCCTCATGTGTTTATCCAGCCTCCCCTTAAATGCATCTATACGATTCACCTCAACCACTCCCTGTGGTCGCGAGTTCCACATTCTCACCACTCTCTGGGTAAAGAAGTTTCTCCTGAATTCCCTATTGGATTTATTAGTGACTATCTTATATTTATGGCCCCTAGTTTTAGATTCTCTGACAAGTGGAAACATCTTCTCTACGTCTACCATATGAAACCGTTTCATAATCTTAAAGACCTCTATCAGGTCATCCCTCAGTCTTCTCTCTTCTAGTGAAAAGAGCCCCAGCCAGTTCAATCTTTCCTGATAGTTATAACCTCTCAGTTCTGCTATCATCCATGTAAATCTTTTCTGCCCCTTCAACATTGCCTCAGTCTTAGTTATGCTGCGGATGTGTGGTCGGAAGCTCATTTCAGGGTCAAATATGACACCACAGTTGCGAACAGTGTGATTCAGTCTCAGACAGATGTTAGGGAGTGGGATGGAGTCAGTGGCTCGGGAACGGAGTTTGTGGAGGGGACCGAAAACAATATCCATTCTGCTGCTTGTCCCCTGACTCCACGTGTATCTGACGTCATTTCAATAAAGAGTTTGTTAATCCTCACGGACCCAGCTCCCCTATATCAGCGCAGTCAATAATCCCCAGACACAGAGAGCTACGAACCATCGTCTGCTCCCGAACCAATCACTTTGCTTTTTCTTCGGACAATTTCATCGGAATCTGAAATGAAAACCGGTTTTCGATTATAAAATGGGAAATGAATGTGCAAGGTTCACAATTTAAAAGTGTGTCCCTGTTGCACGCTCCTTTTTGCTCACACTCACACATTGCACTACCCACTGAACCGGTCACCTCCCCACTGTCACCATAAGCTGATCCACAGCACAGGATCCGGTCCCCCGAGGGATCACTGCCCGGGGGTGAGACTGTCCTGAACCCACACTCTCTGCCCTCCCGGCTCTTCAGATACAGGAACAGTGAGCCGAGCACTGACTCCGAGCTCTGAGCTTTGGGTTTCCATCCAAGGTCAATGGACCAAAACCGCTTCCCAGAGTCATTAGTACAATCGCCATTAGATTATTGAATAATGATTGTTAGAAATAGCGACATATTCAAATAATGAATATAGATACCTCGAGCCTCAGAGCGACTCTCTTTTTCTAAAGAATCTGGAATAGAAAGAAATTTCAGTTCACAAATCACAGGAAAGTCTCTGTGTCCAGTTATCAGAATAGTTTAAAACTCTCCCTCCCATTTTAATGACATTTAAATGTGTAACCGTGACGTCTTGTTCAAAGATCAGGATAAATACCTTTAGTATCGGGCCCACTCTCATTCTCTGCAGAGTCTGAAACAGAAGGAACAGAATTTCAGTTTCCAGACCACATGTTCAGTTATGCGAACGGTTGTCAAAGACCCCACTCCCACTGCAAACACCCACACTCTCAGCACTCGGGCAGGAGACATCTCCAGAGATATTTCACATCATTAAAAAGAGTTGGTTAATCTGCTGAAATGATCTCTTTGTGATTAAATCTCAATTGTAGATGTGGTGGGTTTCAGAGCCTGGTTCAGGCAGATTATCCAACCCGCTCCCTATTGGGACTGGATTAGTATTGGCTCCACCAGGAAGCCCTGACTCCATCCAGAAAGTCCACAGAGCAACAACAATTCCCGTATTTAAGGATCTGGAATAAATCCTCGGGCTGTTTCTGTTCCGTTCTCCTAACGGTTTATAAAAGTCTCGCTCCTGTTACAAAGACTGAGCTCCCCCAGCACTTGGGTAGGAGCTGGGAATATTCTCTTCTAAACTCCGCCCTTAATGGGCTTCAGAGATCAGACTGGACGTTTAGAAGATGTGAACCGCAGTCACTGTGACCTCAGCACCCGTGTACCAGGCCCAGGACTCAGGGTAAACCAGAAATGGAATGTTGGCCTTTATTACAAGGGGTTGGAGTACAAGAGTAAAGAAGTCTTACTACAATTGTACAGGACCTTGGTGAGACTACACCCGGAGTACTGTGCACAGTTTTGGTCCCCTTATCTGAGAAAGGACCTACATACGTTAGAGGTAGTGCAACGAAGGTTCACTAGATTGATTCCTGGGATGAGAAGGCTGTCCGATGAGGAGAGATTGTGTAGAATGGGCCTATACTCTCTGGAATTTAGAAGAATGAGAGGTGATCTCATTGAAACATACAAGATTCTGAGGTGGGATTGACAGGCTAGATGCTGAGAGGTTGCTTCCCCTGGCTGGAGAATCTAGAACTGGGGGACATAGTCTCAGGATAAGGGGTCGGCCATTTAGGACTGAGATGATGAGGAATTTATTCACTCAGAGGGTTGTGAATCTTTGGAATTCTCTGCCCCAGAGGGCTGTAAATGCTGAGTCTTTGAGTATATTCAAGGCTGAGATAGATAGATTTTCGGACTCTTGGGAAATCGAGGGATATGGGGATCGGGCGGGAAAGTGGAGTTGAGGTCGATGATCAGCCATGATCTTATTGAATGGTGGAGCAGGCTCGAGGGGCCGAATGGCCAACTCCTCTTATTTCTATGTTCTTCTGGCCCAAGACCGCACAAAGTGGAGGAGAAGCATCTGGGAAGGCGCCGAACACCTTGAGTCTCTTTGCCGGGTGCAAGCGGAAGCCAAGCGCAGGCAGCGCACGTCAACCCGGGCACCCCACCCACTCGCCCCTTCAACCACCGTCTGCCCCACCTGTGACAGAGACTGTAGGTCCCGCATTGGACTCATCAGTCACCTGAAAACTCATTTTTAATGTGGAAGCAAGTCATCCTCGGTTCCGAGGGACTGCCTAAGAAGGAAGGATGTTCTTGTGTACTTATATTCTTTGAAGCAAACTCCAGCCAATCCTGAGCGAGGATGCAGTTTGCCCTGGTTAGTGTGTTAATACGGTGGCCAATCACAGCGCGGGTTTCAGAGTGAGCGGCTGAGAGGGAGCGGAGCCCGGGCCTCCCCTCACGGACCCAGCTCCCCTATATCAGCGCAGTCAATAATCCCCAGACACAGAGAGCTACGAACCATCGTCTACTCCCGAACCAATCACTTTGCTTATTCTTCGGACAATTTCATTGGAATCTGAAATGAAAACCGGTTTCCGATTATAAAATGGAAAATGAATGTGAAAGGTTCACAATTTAAAAGTGTGTCCCTGTTGCACGCTCCTTTTTGCTCACACTCACACATTGCACTACCCACTGAACCGGTCACCTCCCCACTGTCACCATAAGCTGATCCACAGCACAGGATCCGGTCCCCCCGAGGGATCACTGCCCGGGGGGGGAGACTGTCCTGAACCCGCACTCTCTGCCCTCCCGGCTCTTCAGATACAGGAACAGTGAGCCGAGCACTGACTCCGAGCTCTGAGCCTTGGGTTTCCATCCAAGGTCAATGGACCAAAACCGCTTCCCAGAGTCATTAGTACAATCGCCATTAGATTATTGAATAATGATTGTTAGAAATAGTGACATATTCAAATAATGAATATAGATACCTCGAGCCTCAGAGCGACTCTCTTTTTCTAAAGAATCTGGAATAGAAAGAAGAGAATTTCAGTTCACCAATCACAGGAAAGTCTCTGTCCAGTTATCAGAATAGTTTAAAACTCTCCCTCCCGTTTTAATGACATTTAAATGTGTAACCGTGACGTCTTGTTCAAAGATCAGGATAAATACCTTTAGTATCGGGCCCACTCTCATTCTCTGCAGAGTCTGAAACAGAAGGAACAGAATTTCAGTTTCCAGACCACATGTTCAGTTATCCGAACAGTTTTCAAAGACCCCACTCCCACTGCAAACACCCACACTCTCAGCACTCGGGCAGGTGACATCTCCAGAGATAGTTTTACATCATTAAAAAGAGTTTGTTAATCAACAACAACAACAACAACTTGTATTTATACAGCGCCTTTAACGTAGTAAAACGTCCCAAGGCGCTGCACAGGAGTATTTTAAGACAACAAATTTGACACCGAGCCACATAAGGAGAAATTAGGGCAGGTAACCAAAAGCTTGGTCAAAGAGGTGGGTTTTGAAGAGTGTCTTAAAGGAGGAAAGAGAGGTAGCGAGACGGAGAGGTTTAGGCAGGGAATTCCAGAGCTTAGGGTCTAGGCAACAGAAGGCACGGCCACCAATGGTTGAGCGATAATAATCGGGGATGCTCAAGAGGGCAGAATTAGAGGAGCGCAGATATCTCGGGGGCGGGGGGGGGCGGGGGTTGTGGGGCTGGAGGAGATTACAGAGATAGGGAGGAGCGAGGCCATGGAGGGATTTGAAAACAAGGATGTGAATTTTGAAATCGAGACGCTGCTTAACCAGGAACCAATGTAGGTCAGCGAGCACAGGGGTGATGGGTGAACGGGACTTGGTGCGAGTTAGGACACGGGCAGCCGAGTTTTGGATGACATCAAGTTTACGTAGGGTAGAATGTGGGAGGGCAGCCAGGAGTGCGTTGGAATAGTCGGTCTGGAGGTAACAAAGGCATGGATGAGGGTTTCAGCGGCAGATGAGCTGAGGCAGGGGCAGAGACGGGCGATGTTATGGAGGTGGAAGTAGGTGGTCTTAGTTATGGTGCAGATATGTGGTCGGAAGCTCATTTCTGCTGAAATGATCTCTTTGTGATTAAATCTCAATTGTAGATGTGGTGGGTTTCAGAGCCTGGTTCAGGCAGATTATCCAACCGGCTCTCTATTGGGACTGGATCAGGATTGACTCCACCAGGAAGCCCTGACTCCATCCAGAAAGTTAACAGAGCAACAACAATTCCCGTATTTAAGGATCTGGAATAAATCCTCGGGCTGTTTCTGTTCCGTTCTCCTAACGGTTTATAAAAGTCTCGCTCCTGTTACAAAGACTGAGCTCCCCCAGCACTTGGGTAGGAGCTGGGAATATTCTCTTCTAAACTCCGCCCTTAATGGGCTTCAGAGATCAGACTGGACGTTTAGAAGACGTGCAACACTTGATTGGCACCCGGTCCACCACCTTAAGCATTCACTCCCTCCACCACCGGCGCACCGTGGCTGCAGTGTGTTCCATCTACAAGATGCACTGCAGAAACTCGCCAAGGCTTCTTCGGCAGCACCTCCCAAACCCGCGACCTCTTCCACCTAGAAGGACAAGGGCAGCAGGCGCATGGGAACACCAGCACCTCCAAGTTCCCCTCCAAGTCACACACCATCCTGACTTGGAAATATATCGGCCGTTCCTTCATCGTCGCTGGGTCAAAATCCTGGAACTCCCTCCCTAACAGCACTGTGGGAGCACCTTCACCACACGGACTGCAGCGGTTCAAGAAGGCGGCTCACCACCACCTTCTCAAGGGAAATTAGGGATGGGCAATAAATGCCGGCCTTGACAGCGACGCCCAGATCCCAGGAACGAATAAAAAAGAAAAACCACAGTCACTGTAACCCCAGCACCCGTGTACCAGGCCCAGGGCTAACCAGAAATGGAATGTTGACCTTTATTACAAGGGGTTGGAGTACAAGAGTAAAGAAGTCTTACTACAATTGTACAGGACCTTGGTTGAGACCACACCTGGAGTACTGTGTCTCCTTATCTGAGAAAGGACCTACATACCTTAGAGGTGGTGCAATGAATGTTCACTAGATTGATCCCTGGGATGAGAGGGTTGTCCTATGAGGAAGATTGTGTAGAATGGGCCTATACTCTCTGGAGTTTAGAAGAATGAGAGGTGATCTCATTGAAACATACAAGATTCTGAGGGGGATTGACAGGGTAGATGCTGAGAGGTTGTTTCCCCTGGCTGGAGAGTCTGGAAATAGGTGGCATAGTCTCAGGATAAGGGGTTGGCCATTTAAGACTGAGATGAGGAGGAATTTCTTCACTCAGAGGGTTGTGAATCTTTGGAATTCTCTGCCCCAGAGAGCTGTGGATGCTGAGTCTTTGAGTATATTCAAGGCTGAGATCGATACAATTTTGGACTCTAGGGGAATCAAGGGATATGGGGATCAGGCGGGAACGTGGAGTTGAGGTAGATGATCAGCCATGATCTCATTGAATGGTGGAGCAGGCTCGAGGGGCTGAATGGCCAACTCCTCTTATTTCTATGTTCTTGTGTACTTATATTCTTAGAAGCAAACTCCAGCCAATCCTGAGCGAGGACGCAGTGTGCCCTGGTTAGTGTGTTAATACTGTGGCCAATCACAGCGCGGGTTTCAGAGTGAGCGGCTGAGAGTGAGCGGAGCCCGGGCCTCCCCTCACGGACCCTGCTCCCCTATATCAGCGCAGTCAATAATCCCCAGACACAGAGAGCTACGAACCATCGTCTACTCCCGAACCAATCACTTTGCTTTTTCTTCTGACAATTTCATCGGAATCTGAAATGAAAACCGGTTTTCGATTATAAAATGGCAAATGAATGTGAAAGGTTCACAATTTAAAAGTGTGTCCCTGTCGCACGCTCCTTTTTGCTCACACTCACACATTGCACTACCCACTGAACCGGTCACCTCCCCACTGTCACCATAAGCTGATCCACAGCACAGGATCCGGTCCCCCCGAGGGATCACTGCCCGGGGGTGAGACTGTCCTGAACCCGCACTCTCTGCCCTCCCGGCTCTTCAGATACAGGAACAGTGAGCCGAGCACTGACTCCGAGCTCTGAGCTTTGGGTTTCCATCCAAGGTCAATGGACCAAAACCGCTTCCCAGAGTCATTAGTACAATCGCCATTAGATTATTGAATAATGATTGTTAGAAATAGCGACATATTCAAATAATGAATATAGATACCTCGAGCCTCAGAGCGACTCTCTTTTTCTAAAGAATCTGGAATAGAAAGAAGAGAATTTCAGTTCACCAATCACAGAAAAGCCTCTGGGTCCAGTTATCAGAATAGTTTCTCCTGTGAGGGTGGGATTAATTCCCCCCTCGGTCTCTCCTCACACACCGAGGTCTTGTCTAAAGCACAGTCAATAATCACATTGCAATTCCCAGTTTTAGATTTGGTCTCAGAGGACAGGCAGATAATGAGAGAGTCTGGAATGGAGAAACAGTAGACGGACTGACACTGTCCCGGCACACGTCCCAATCCAATAAACCCTGGGATTGTCCACTCACTGGCATTGTGGTTGTTCTTGTTCCGTTTTCCAATTTCGTCCGAATCGGAATGAGAAATAACAAAGCAAGGTTTGTTCAGTAAAGATTCGATTTGAAATGGAAACGTGCTGGAACTGGTGGCTCCATTGAGTTCTCGTTAAACGGGTGTGAAGGGTCAGCGAGCGGGGGCTTTGTGTTTCCCACACAGACCCGTGCCCAGATCTCCCAGGTCACCTGAGCGGTTTGGTGTGGTCCTCAGCTCCCTCTACATCACCCCGAGATTCAGCCAATCCAGGACCTCGGGACAGAACCTGGACTGGACCCAGAGTGACCGTCCGGCTCTGCACTGGGAGTGGATTGGGATCAAGTAGCAGAAAGCTGCTGACTCCATTCAGAACAGACATTGATCAACAAGACTGCAATCTCTGGTTAAACCCCGACAATCGGTGATGGATTATTGTAATATCAGAGTAAATACCTCTCTCCGCAGAGTGACTCTCCCTCTGGGAAGCATCTGGAATAGAAAGAAGAGAATTTCAGTTCACAAATCACAGGAAAGCCTCTGTGTCCAGTTATCAATAGTTTTAAAACTGTCCCTCCCGTTTTACTGACATTTAAATGTGTAACCGTGACGTCTTGTTCAATGATCAGGATAAATACCTTTAGTATCGGGCCCACTCTCATTATCTGCAGAGTCTGAAACAGAAGGAACAGAATTTCAGTTTCCAGACCACATGTTCAGTTATCCAAACAGTTTTCAAAGACCCCACTCCCACTGCAAACACCCACACTCTCAGCACTCGGGCAGGAGACATCTCCAGAGATAGTTTTACATAGAATTACACAGAAATTACAGCACAGAAACAGGCCATTCGGCCCAACTGGTCCCTGCCGGTGTTTATGCTCCACACGAGCCTCCTCCCGCCCCTCTTCATCTCACCCCATCAACATATCCTTCTATTCCTTTCTCCCTCATGTGTTTATCCAGCCTCCCCTTAAATGCATCTATACGATTCACCTCAACCACTCCCTGTGGTCGCGAGTTCCACATTCTCACCACTCTCTGGGTAAAGAAGTTTCTCCTGAATTCCCTATTGGATTTATTAGTGACTATCTTATATTTATGGCCCCTAGTTTTAGATTCTCTGACAAGTGGAAACATCTTCTCTACGTCTACCATATGAAACCGTTTCATAATCTTAAAGACCTCTATCAGGTCATCCCTCAGTCTTCTCTCTTCTAGTGAAAAGAGCCCCAGCCAGTTCAATCTTTCCTGATAGTTATAACCTCTCAGTTCTGCTATCATCCATGTAAATCTTTTCTGCCCCTTCAACATTGCCTCAGTCTTAGTTATGCTGCGGATGTGTGGTCGGAAGCTCATTTCAGGGTCAAATATGACACCACAGTTGCGAACAGTGTGATTCAGTCTCAGACAGATGTTAGGGAGTGGGATGGAGTCAGTGGCTCGGGAACGGAGTTTGTGGAGGGGACCGAAAACAATATCCATTCTGCTGCTTGTCCCCTGACTCCACGTGTATCTGACGTCATTTCAATAAAGAGTTTGTTAATCCTCACGGACCCAGCTCCCCTATATCAGCGCAGTCAATAATCCCCAGACACAGAGAGCTACGAACCATCGTCTGCTCCCGAACCAATCACTTTGCTTTTTCTTCGGACAATTTCATCGGAATCTGAAATGAAAACCGGTTTTCGATTATAAAATGGGAAATGAATGTGCAAGGTTCACAATTTAAAAGTGTGTCCCTGTTGCACGCTCCTTTTTGCTCACACTCACACATTGCACTACCCACTGAACCGGTCACCTCCCCACTGTCACCATAAGCTGATCCACAGCACAGGATCCGGTCCCCCCGAGGGATCACTGCCCGGGGGTGAGACTGTCCTGAACCCACACTCTCTGCCCTCCCGGCTCTTCAGATACAGGAACAGTGAGCCGAGCACTGACTCCGAGCTCTGAGCTTTGGGTTTCCATCCAAGGTCAATGGACCAAAACCGCTTCCCAGAGTCATTAGTACAATCGCCATTAGATTATTGAATAATGATTGTTAGAAATAGCGACATATTCAAATAATGAATATAGATACCTCGAGCCTCAGAGCGACTCTCTTTTTCTAAAGAATCTGGAATAGAAAGAAGAGAATTTCAGTTCACCAATCACAGAAAAGCCTCTGGGTCCAGTTATCAGAATAGTTTCTCCTGTGAGGGTGGGATTAATTCCCCCCTCGGTCTCTCCTCACACACCGAGGTCTTGTCTAAAGCACAGTCAATAATCACATTGCAATTCCCAGTTTTAGATTTGGCCTCAGAGGACAGGCAGATAATGAGAGAGTCTGGAATGGAGAAACAGTAGACGGACTGACACTGTCCCGGCACACGTCCCAATCCAATAAACCCTGGGATTGTCCACTCACTGGCATTGTGGTTGTTCTTGTTCCGTTTTCCAATTTCGTCCGAATCGGAATGAGAAATAACAAAGCAAGGTTTGTTCAGTAAAGATTCGATTTGAAATGGAAACGTGCTGGAACTGGTGGCTCCATTGAGTTCTCGTTAAACGGGTGTGAAGGGTCAGCGAGCGGGGGCTTTGTGTTTCCCACACAGACCCGTGCCCAGATCTCCCAGGTCACCTGAGCGGTTTGGTGTGGTCCTCAGCTCCCGCTACATCACCCCGAGATTCAGCCAATCCAGGACCTCGGGACAGAACCTGGACTGGACCCAGAGTGACCGTCCGGCTCTGCACTGGGAGTGGATTGGGATCAAGTAGCAGAAAGCTGCTGACTCCGTTCAGAACAGACATTGATCAACAAGACTGCAATCTCTGGTTAAACCCCGACAATCGGTGATGGATTATTGTAATATCAGAGTAAATACCTCTCTCCGCAGAGTGACTCTCCCTCTGGGAAGCATCTGGAATAGAAAGAAGAGAATTTCAGTTCACAAATCACAGGAAAGCCTCTGTGTCCAGTTATCAATAGTTTTAAAACTGTCCCTCCCGTTTTACTGACATTTAAATGTGTAACCGTGACGTCTTGTTCAATGATCAGGATAAATACCTTTAGTATCGGGCCCACTCTCATTATCTGCAGAGTCTGAAACAGAAGGAACAGAATTTCAGTTTCCAGACCACATGTTCAGTTATCCAAACAGTTTTCAAAGACCCCACTCCCACTGCAAACACCCACACTCTCAGCACTCGGGCAGGAGACATCTCCAGAGATAGTTTTACATAGAATTACACAGAAATTACAGCACAGAAACAGGCCATTCGGCCCAACTGGTCCCTGCCGGTGTTTATGCTCCACACGAGCCTCCTCCCGCCCCTCTTCATCTCACCCCATCAACATATCCTTCTATTCCTTTCTCCCTCATGTGTTTATCCAGCCTCCCCTTAAATGCATCTATACGATTCACCTCAACCACTCCCTGTGGTCGCGAGTTCCACATTCTCACCACTCTCTGGGTAAAGAAGTTTCTCCTGAATTCCCTATTGGATTTATTAGTGACTATCTTATATTTATGGCCCCTAGTTTTAGATTCTCTGACAAGTGGAAACATCTTCTCTACGTCTACCATATGAAACCGTTTCATAATCTTAAAGACCTCTATCAGGTCATCCCTCAGTCTTCTCTCTTCTAGTGAAAAGAGCCCCAGCCAGTTCAATCTTTCCTGATAGTTATAACCTCTCAGTTCTGCTATCATCCATGTAAATCTTTTCTGCCCCTTCAACATTGCCTCAGTCTTAGTTATGCTGCGGATGTGTGGTCGGAAGCTCATTTCAGGGTCAAATATGACACCACAGTTGCGAACAGTGTGATTCAGTCTCAGACAGATGTTAGGGAGTGGGATGGAGTCAGTGGCTCGGGAACGGAGTTTGTGGAGGGGACCGAAAACAATATCCATTCTGCTGCTTGTCCCCTGACTCCACGTGTATCTGACGTCATTTCAATAAAGAGTTTGTTAATCCTCACGGACCCAGCTCCCCTATATCAGCGCAGTCAATAATCCCCAGACACAGAGAGCTACGAACCATCGTCTGCTCCCGAACCAATCACTTTGCTTTTTCTTCGGACAATTTCATCGGAATCTGAAATGAAAACCGGTTTTCGATTATAAAATGGGAAATGAATGTGCAAGGTTCACAATTTAAAAGTGTGTCCCTGTTGCACGCTCCTTTTTGCTCACACTCACACATTGCACTACCCACTGAACCGGTCACCTCCCCACTGTCACCATAAGCTGATCCACAGCACAGGATCCGGTCCCCCCGAGGGATCACTGCCCGGGGGTGAGACTGTCCTGAACCCACACTCTCTGCCCTCCCGGCTCTTCAGATACAGGAACAGTGAGCCGAGCACTGACTCCGAGCTCTGAGCTTTGGGTTTCCATCCAAGGTCAATGGACCAAAACCGCTTCCCAGAGTCATTAGTACAATCGCCATTAGATTATTGAATAATGATTGTTAGAAATAGCGACATATTCAAATAATGAATATAGATACCTCGAGCCTCAGAGCGACTCTCTTTTTCTAAAGAATCTGGAATAGAAAGAAGAGAATTTCAGTTCACCAATCACAGAAAAGCCTCTGGGTCCAGTTATCAGAATAGTTTCTCCTGTGAGGGTGGGATTAATTCCCCCCTCGGTCTCTCCTCACACACCGAGGTCTTGTCTAAAGCACAGTCAATAATCACATTGCAATTCCCAGTTTTAGATTTGGCCTCAGAGGACAGGCAGATAATGAGAGAGTCTGGAATGGAGAAACAGTAGACGGACTGACACTGTCCCGGCACACGTCCCAATCCAATAAACCCTGGGATTGTCCACTCACTGGCATTGTGGTTGTTCTTGTTCCGTTTTCCAATTTCGTCCGAATCGGAATGAGAAATAACAAAGCAAGGTTTGTTCAGTAAAGATTCGATTTGAAATGGAAACGTGCTGGAACTGGTGGCTCCATTGAGTTCTCGTTAAACGGGTGTGAAGGGTCAGCGAGCGGGGGCTTTGTGTTTCCCACACAGACCCGTGCCCAGATCTCCCAGGTCACCTGAGCGGTTTGGTGTGGTCCTCAGCTCCCGCTACATCACCCCGAGATTCAGCCAATCCAGGACCTCGGGACAGAACCTGGACTGGACCCAGAGTGACCGTCCGGCTCTGCACTGGGAGTGGATTGGGATCAAGTAGCAGAAAGCTGCTGACTCCGTTCAGAACAGACATTGATCAACAAGACTGCAATCTCTGGTTAAACCCCGACAATCGGTGATGGATTATTGTAATATCAGAGTAAATACCTCTCTCCGCAGAGTGACTCTCCCTCTGGGAAGCATCTGGAATAGAAAGAAGAGAATTTCAGTTCACAAATCACAGGAAAGCCTCTGTGTCCAGTTATCAATAGTTTTAAAACTGTCCCTCCCGTTTTACTGACATTTAAATGTGTAACCGTGACGTCTTGTTCAATGATCAGGATAAATACCTTTAGTATCGGGCCCACTCTCATTATCTGCAGAGTCTGAAACAGAAGGAACAGAATTTCAGTTTCCAGACCACATGTTCAGTTATCCAAACAGTTTTCAAAGACCCCACTCCCACTGCAAACACCCACACTCTCAGCACTCGGGCAGGAGACATCTCCAGAGATAGTTTTACATAGAATTACACAGAAATTACAGCACAGAAACAGGCCATTCGGCCCAACTGGTCCCTGCCGGTGTTTATGCTCCACACGAGCCTCCTCCCGCCCCTCTTCATCTCACCCCATCAACATATCCTTCTATTCCTTTCTCCCTCATGTGTTTATCCAGCCTCCCCTTAAATGCATCTATACGATTCACCTCAACCACTCCCTGTGGTCGCGAGTTCCACATTCTCACCACTCTCTGGGTAAAGAAGTTTCTCCTGAATTCCCTATTGGATTTATTAGTGACTATCTTATATTTATGGCCCCTAGTTTTAGATTCTCTGACAAGTGGAAACATCTTCTCTACGTCTACCATATGAAACCGTTTCATAATCTTAAAGACCTCTATCAGGTCATCCCTCAGTCTTCTCTCTTCTAGTGAAAAGAGCCCCAGCCAGTTCAATCTTTCCTGATAGTTATAACCTCTCAGTTCTGCTATCATCCATGTAAATCTTTTCTGCCCCTTCAACATTGCCTCAGTCTTAGTTATGCTGCGGATGTGTGGTCGGAAGCTCATTTCAGGGTCAAATATGACACCACAGTTGCGAACAGTGTGATTCAGTCTCAGACAGATGTTAGGGAGTGGGATGGAGTCAGTGGCTCGGGAACGGAGTTTGTGGAGGGGACCGAAAACAATATCCATTCTGCTGCTTGTCCCCTGACTCCACGTGTATCTGACGTCATTTCAATAAAGAGTTTGTTAATCCTCACGGACCCAGCTCCCCTATATCAGCGCAGTCAATAATCCCCAGACACAGAGAGCTACGAACCATCGTCTGCTCCCGAACCAATCACTTTGCTTTTTCTTCGGACAATTTCATCGGAATCTGAAATGAAAACCGGTTTTCGATTATAAAATGGGAAATGAATGTGCAAGGTTCACAATTTAAAAGTGTGTCCCTGTTGCACGCTCCTTTTTGCTCACACTCACACATTGCACTACCCACTGAACCGGTCACCTCCCCACTGTCACCATAAGCTGATCCACAGCACAGGATCCGGTCCCCCCGAGGGATCACTGCCCGGGGGTGAGACTGTCCTGAACCCACACTCTCTGCCCTCCCGGCTCTTCAGATACAGGAACAGTGAGCCGAGCACTGACTCCGAGCTCTGAGCTTTGGGTTTCCATCCAAGGTCAATGGACCAAAACCGCTTCCCAGAGTCATTAGTACAATCGCCATTAGATTATTGAATAATGATTGTTAGAAATAGCGACATATTCAAATAATGAATATAGATACCTCGAGCCTCAGAGCGACTCTCTTTTTCTAAAGAATCTGGAATAGAAAGAAATTTCAGTTCACAAATCACAGGAAAGTCTCTGTGTCCAGTTATCAGAATAGTTTAAAACTCTCCCTCCCATTTTAATGACATTTAAATGTGTAACCGTGACGTCTTGTTCAAAGATCAGGATAAATACCTTTAGTATCGGGCCCACTCTCATTCTCTGCAGAGTCTGAAACAGAAGGAACAGAATTTCAGTTTCCAGACCACATGTTCAGTTATGCGAACGGTTGTCAAAGACCCCACTCCCACTGCAAACACCCACACTCTCAGCACTCGGGCAGGAGACATCTCCAGAGATATTTCACATCATTAAAAAGAGTTGGTTAATCTGCTGAAATGATCTCTTTGTGATTAAATCTCAATTGTAGATGTGGTGGGTTTCAGAGCCTGGTTCAGGCAGATTATCCAACCCGCTCCCTATTGGGACTGGATTAGTATTGGCTCCACCAGGAAGCCCTGACTCCATCCAGAAAGTCCACAGAGCAACAACAATTCCCGTATTTAAGGATCTGGAATAAATCCTCGGGCTGTTTCTGTTCCGTTCTCCTAACGGTTTATAAAAGTCTCGCTCCTGTTACAAAGACTGAGCTCCCCCAGCACTTGGGTAGGAGCTGGGAATATTCTCTTCTAAACTCCGCCCTTAATGGGCTTCAGAGATCAGACTGGACGTTTAGAAGATGTGAACCGCAGTCACTGTGACCTCAGCACCCGTGTACCAGGCCCAGGACTCAGGGTAAACCAGAAATGGAATGTTGGCCTTTATTACAAGGGGTTGGAGTACAAGAGTAAAGAAGTCTTACTACAATTGTACAGGACCTTGGTGAGACTACACCCGGAGTACTGTGCACAGTTTTGGTCCCCTTATCTGAGAAAGGACCTACATACGTTAGAGGTAGTGCAACGAAGGTTCACTAGATTGATTCCTGGGATGAGAAGGCTGTCCGATGAGGAGAGATTGTGTAGAATGGGCCTATACTCTCTGGAATTTAGAAGAATGAGAGGTGATCTCATTGAAACATACAAGATTCTGAGGTGGGATTGACAGGCTAGATGCTGAGAGGTTGCTTCCCCTGGCTGGAGAATCTAGAACTGGGGGACATAGTCTCAGGATAAGGGGTCGGCCATTTAGGACTGAGATGATGAGGAATTTATTCACTCAGAGGGTTGTGAATCTTTGGAATTCTCTGCCCCAGAGGGCTGTAAATGCTGAGTCTTTGAGTATATTCAAGGCTGAGATAGATAGATTTTCGGACTCTTGGGAAATCGAGGGATATGGGGATCGGGCGGGAAAGTGGAGTTGAGGTCGATGATCAGCCATGATCTTATTGAATGGTGGAGCAGGCTCGAGGGGCCGAATGGCCAACTCCTCTTATTTCTATGTTCTTCTGGCCCAAGACCGCACAAAGTGGAGGAGAAGCATCTGGGAAGGCGCCGAACACCTTGAGTCTCTTTGCCGGGTGCAAGCGGAAGCCAAGCGCAGGCAGCGCACGTCAACCCGGGCACCCCACCCACTCGCCCCTTCAACCACCGTCTGCCCCACCTGTGACAGAGACTGTAGGTCCCGCATTGGACTCATCAGTCACCTGAAAACTCATTTTTAATGTGGAAGCAAGTCATCCTCGGTTCCGAGGGACTGCCTAAGAAGGAAGGATGTTCTTGTGTACTTATATTCTTTGAAGCAAACTCCAGCCAATCCTGAGCGAGGATGCAGTTTGCCCTGGTTAGTGTGTTAATACGGTGGCCAATCACAGCGCGGGTTTCAGAGTGAGCGGCTGAGAGGGAGCGGAGCCCGGGCCTCCCCTCACGGACCCAGCTCCCCTATATCAGCGCAGTCAATAATCCCCAGACACAGAGAGCTACGAACCATCGTCTACTCCCGAACCAATCACTTTGCTTATTCTTCGGACAATTTCATTGGAATCTGAAATGAAAACCGGTTTCCGATTATAAAATGGAAAATGAATGTGAAAGGTTCACAATTTAAAAGTGTGTCCCTGTCGCACGCTCCTTTTTGCTCACACTCACACATTGCACTACCCACTGAACCGGTCACCTCCCCACTGTCACCATAAGCTGATCCACAGCACAGGATCCGGTCCCCCCGAGGGATCACTGCCCGGGGGGGGAGACTGTCCTGAACCCGCACTCTCTGCCCTCCCGGCTCTTCAGATACAGGAACAGTGAGCCGAGCACTGACTCCGAGCTCTGAGCCTTGGGTTTCCATCCAAGGTCAATGGACCAAAACCGCTTCCCAGAGTCATTAGTACAATCGCCATTAGATTATTGAATAATGATTGTTAGAAATAGTGACATATTCAAATAATGAATATAGATACCTCGAGCCTCAGAGCGACTCTCTTTTTCTAAAGAATCTGGAATAGAAAGAAGAGAATTTCAGTTCACCAATCACAGGAAAGTCTCTGTCCAGTTATCAGAATAGTTTAAAACTCTCCCTCCCGTTTTAATGACATTTAAATGTGTAACCGTGACGTCTTGTTCAAAGATCAGGATAAATACCTTTAGTATCGGGCCCACTCTCATTCTCTGCAGAGTCTGAAACAGAAGGAACAGAATTTCAGTTTCCAGACCACATGTTCAGTTATCCGAACAGTTTTCAAAGACCCCACTCCCACTGCAAACACCCACACTCTCAGCACTCGGGCAGGTGACATCTCCAGAGATAGTTTTACATCATTAAAAAGAGTTTGTTAATCAACAACAACAACAACAACTTGTATTTATACAGCGCCTTTAACGTAGTAAAACGTCCCAAGGCGCTGCACAGGAGTATTTTAAGACAACAAATTTGACACCGAGCCACATAAGGAGAAATTAGGGCAGGTAACCAAAAGCTTGGTCAAAGAGGTGGGTTTTGAAGAGTGTCTTAAAGGAGGAAAGAGAGGTAGCGAGACGGAGAGGTTTAGGCAGGGAATTCCAGAGCTTAGGGTCTAGGCAACAGAAGGCACGGCCACCAATGGTTGAGCGATAATAATCGGGGATGCTCAAGAGGGCAGAATTAGAGGAGCGCAGATATCTCGGGGGCGGGGGGGGGGGGGGGGGGGTTGTGGGGCTGGAGGAGATTACAGAGATAGGGAGGAGCGAGGCCATGGAGGGATTTGAAAACAAGGATGTGAATTTTGAAATCGAGACGCTGCTTAACCAGGAACCAATGTAGGTCAGCGAGCACAGGGGTGATGGGTGAACGGGACTTGGTGCGAGTTAGGACACGGGCAGCCGAGTTTTGGATGACATCAAGTTTACGTAGGGTAGAATGTGGGAGGGCAGCCAGGAGTGCGTTGGAATAGTCGGTCTGGAGGTAACAAAGGCATGGATGAGGGTTTCAGCGGCAGATGAGCTGAGGCAGGGGCAGAGACGGGCGATGTTATGGAGGTGGAAGTAGGTGGTCTTAGTTATGGTGCAGATATGTGGTCGGAAGCTCATTTCTGCTGAAATGATCTCTTTGTGATTAAATCTCAATTGTAGATGTGGTGGGTTTCAGAGCCTGGTTCAGGCAGATTATCCAACCGGCTCTCTATTGGGACTGGATCAGGATTGACTCCACCAGGAAGCCCTGACTCCATCCAGAAAGTTAACAGAGCAACAACAATTCCCGTATTTAAGGATCTGGAATAAATCCTCGGGCTGTTTCTGTTCCGTTCTCCTAACGGTTTATAAAAGTCTCGCTCCTGTTACAAAGACTGAGCTCCCCCAGCACTTGGGTAGGAGCTGGGAATATTCTCTTCTAAACTCCGCCCTTAATGGGCTTCAGAGATCAGACTGGACGTTTAGAAGACGTGCAACACTTGATTGGCACCCGGTCCACCACCTTAAGCATTCACTCCCTCCACCACCGGCGCACCGTGGCTGCAGTGTGTTCCATCTACAAGATGCACTGCAGAAACTCGCCAAGGCTTCTTCGGCAGCACCTCCCAAACCCGCGACCTCTTCCACCTAGAAGGACAAGGGCAGCAGGCGCATGGGAACACCAGCACCTCCAAGTTCCCCTCCAAGTCACACACCATCCTGACTTGGAAATATATCGGCCGTTCCTTCATCGTCGCTGGGTCAAAATCCTGGAACTCCCTCCCTAACAGCACTGTGGGAGCACCTTCACCACACGGACTGCAGCGGTTCAAGAAGGCGGCTCACCACCACCTTCTCAAGGGAAATTAGGGATGGGCAATAAATGCCGGCCTTGACAGCGACGCCCAGATCCCAGGAACGAATAAAAAAGAAAAACCACAGTCACTGTAACCCCAGCACCCGTGTACCAGGCCCAGGGCTAACCAGAAATGGAATGTTGACCTTTATTACAAGGGGTTGGAGTACAAGAGTAAAGAAGTCTTACTACAATTGTACAGGACCTTGGTTGAGACCACACCTGGAGTACTGTGTCTCCTTATCTGAGAAAGGACCTACATACCTTAGAGGTGGTGCAATGAATGTTCACTAGATTGATCCCTGGGATGAGAGGGTTGTCCTATGAGGAAGATTGTGTAGAATGGGCCTATACTCTCTGGAGTTTAGAAGAATGAGAGGTGATCTCATTGAAACATACAAGATTCTGAGGGGGATTGACAGGGTAGATGCTGAGAGGTTGTTTCCCCTGGCTGGAGAGTCTGGAAATAGGTGGCATAGTCTCAGGATAAGGGGTTGGCCATTTAAGACTGAGATGAGGAGGAATTTCTTCACTCAGAGGGTTGTGAATCTTTGGAATTCTCTGCCCCAGAGAGCTGTGGATGCTGAGTCTTTGAGTATATTCAAGGCTGAGATCGATACAATTTTGGACTCTAGGGGAATCAAGGGATATGGGGATCAGGCGGGAACGTGGAGTTGAGGTAGATGATCAGCCATGATCTCATTGAATGGTGGAGCAGGCTCGAGGGGCTGAATGGCCAACTCCTCTTATTTCTATGTTCTTGTGTACTTATATTCTTAGAAGCAAACTCCAGCCAATCCTGAGCGAGGACGCAGTGTGCCCTGGTTAGTGTGTTAATACTGTGGCCAATCACAGCGCGGGTTTCAGAGTGAGCGGCTGAGAGTGAGCGGAGCCCGGGCCTCCCCTCACGGACCCTGCTCCCCTATATCAGCGCAGTCAATAATCCCCAGACACAGAGAGCTACGAACCATCGTCTACTCCCGAACCAATCACTTTGCTTTTTCTTCTGACAATTTCATCGGAATCTGAAATGAAAACCGGTTTTCGATTATAAAATGGCAAATGAATGTGAAAGGTTCACAATTTAAAAGTGTGTCCCTGTCGCACGCTCCTTTTTGCTCACACTCACACATTGCACTACCCACTGAACCGGTCACCTCCCCACTGTCACCATAAGCTGATCCACAGCACAGGATCCGGTCCCCCCGAGGGATCACTGCCCGGGGGTGAGACTGTCCTGAACCCGCACTCTCTGCCCTCCCGGCTCTTCAGATACAGGAACAGTGAGCCGAGCACTGACTCCGAGCTCTGAGCTTTGGGTTTCCATCCAAGGTCAATGGACCAAAACCGCTTCCCAGAGTCATTAGTACAATCGCCATTAGATTATTGAATAATGATTGTTAGAAATAGCGACATATTCAAATAATGAATATAGATACCTCGAGCCTCAGAGCGACTCTCTTTTTCTAAAGAATCTGGAATAGAAAGAAGAGAATTTCAGTTCACCAATCACAGAAAAGCCTCTGGGTCCAGTTATCAGAATAGTTTCTCCTGTGAGGGTGGGATTAATTCCCCCCTCGGTCTCTCCTCACACACCGAGGTCTTGTCTAAAGCACAGTCAATAATCACATTGCAATTCCCAGTTTTAGATTTGGTCTCAGAGGACAGGCAGATAATGAGAGAGTCTGGAATGGAGAAACAGTAGACGGACTGACACTGTCCCGGCACACGTCCCAATCCAATAAACCCTGGGATTGTCCACTCACTGGCATTGTGGTTGTTCTTGTTCCGTTTTCCAATTTCGTCCGAATCGGAATGAGAAATAACAAAGCAAGGTTTGTTCAGTAAAGATTCGATTTGAAATGGAAACGTGCTGGAACTGGTGGCTCCATTGAGTTCTCGTTAAACGGGTGTGAAGGGTCAGCGAGCGGGGGCTTTGTGTTTCCCACACAGACCCGTGCCCAGATCTCCCAGGTCACCTGAGCGGTTTGGTGTGGTCCTCAGCTCCCTCTACATCACCCCGAGATTCAGCCAATCCAGGACCTCGGGACAGAACCTGGACTGGACCCAGAGTGACCGTCCGGCTCTGCACTGGGAGTGGATTGGGATCAAGTAGCAGAAAGCTGCTGACTCCATTCAGAACAGACATTGATCAACAAGACTGCAATCTCTGGTTAAACCCCGACAATCGGTGATGGATTATTGTAATATCAGAGTAAATACCTCTCTCCGCAGAGTGACTCTCCCTCTGGGAAGCATCTGGAATAGAAAGAAGAGAATTTCAGTTCACAAATCACAGGAAAGCCTCTGTGTCCAGTTATCAATAGTTTTAAAACTGTCCCTCCCGTTTTACTGACATTTAAATGTGTAACCGTGACGTCTTGTTCAATGATCAGGATAAATACCTTTAGTATCGGGCCCACTCTCATTATCTGCAGAGTCTGAAACAGAAGGAACAGAATTTCAGTTTCCAGACCACATGTTCAGTTATCCAAACAGTTTTCAAAGACCCCACTCCCACTGCAAACACCCACACTCTCAGCACTCGGGCAGGAGACATCTCCAGAGATAGTTTTACATAGAATTACACAGAAATTACAGCACAGAAACAGGCCATTCGGCCCAACTGGTCCCTGCCGGTGTTTATGCTCCACACGAGCCTCCTCCCGCCCCTCTTCATCTCACCCCATCAACATATCCTTCTATTCCTTTCTCCCTCATGTGTTTATCCAGCCTCCCCTTAAATGCATCTATACGATTCACCTCAACCACTCCCTGTGGTCGCGAGTTCCACATTCTCACCACTCTCTGGGTAAAGAAGTTTCTCCTGAATTCCCTATTGGATTTATTAGTGACTATCTTATATTTATGGCCCCTAGTTTTAGATTCTCTGACAAGTGGAAACATCTTCTCTACGTCTACCATATGAAACCGTTTCATAATCTTAAAGACCTCTATCAGGTCATCCCTCAGTCTTCTCTCTTCTAGTGAAAAGAGCCCCAGCCAGTTCAATCTTTCCTGATAGTTATAACCTCTCAGTTCTGCTATCATCCATGTAAATCTTTTCTGCCCCTTCAACATTGCCTCAGTCTTAGTTATGCTGCGGATGTGTGGTCGGAAGCTCATTTCAGGGTCAAATATGACACCACAGTTGCGAACAGTGTGATTCAGTCTCAGACAGATGTTAGGGAGTGGGATGGAGTCAGTGGCTCGGGAACGGAGTTTGTGGAGGGGACCGAAAACAATATCCATTCTGCTGCTTGTCCCCTGACTCCACGTGTATCTGACGTCATTTCAATAAAGAGTTTGTTAATCCTCACGGACCCAGCTCCCCTATATCAGCGCAGTCAATAATCCCCAGACACAGAGAGCTACGAACCATCGTCTGCTCCCGAACCAATCACTTTGCTTTTTCTTCGGACAATTTCATCGGAATCTGAAATGAAAACCGGTTTTCGATTATAAAATGGGAAATGAATGTGCAAGGTTCACAATTTAAAAGTGTGTCCCTGTTGCACGCTCCTTTTTGCTCACACTCACACATTGCACTACCCACTGAACCGGTCACCTCCCCACTGTCACCATAAGCTGATCCACAGCACAGGATCCGGTCCCCCCGAGGGATCACTGCCCGGGGGTGAGACTGTCCTGAACCCACACTCTCTGCCCTCCCGGCTCTTCAGATACAGGAACAGTGAGCCGAGCACTGACTCCGAGCTCTGAGCTTTGGGTTTCCATCCAAGGTCAATGGACCAAAACCGCTTCCCAGAGTCATTAGTACAATCGCCATTAGATTATTGAATAATGATTGTTAGAAATAGCGACATATTCAAATAATGAATATAGATACCTCGAGCCTCAGAGCGACTCTCTTTTTCTAAAGAATCTGGAATAGAAAGAAGAGAATTTCAGTTCACCAATCACAGAAAAGCCTCTGGGTCCAGTTATCAGAATAGTTTCTCCTGTGAGGGTGGGATTAATTCCCCCCTCGGTCTCTCCTCACACACCGAGGTCTTGTCTAAAGCACAGTCAATAATCACATTGCAATTCCCAGTTTTAGATTTGGCCTCAGAGGACAGGCAGATAATGAGAGAGTCTGGAATGGAGAAACAGTAGACGGACTGACACTGTCCCGGCACACGTCCCAATCCAATAAACCCTGGGATTGTCCACTCACTGGCATTGTGGTTGTTCTTGTTCCGTTTTCCAATTTCGTCCGAATCGGAATGAGAAATAACAAAGCAAGGTTTGTTCAGTAAAGATTCGATTTGAAATGGAAACGTGCTGGAACTGGTGGCTCCATTGAGTTCTCGTTAAACGGGTGTGAAGGGTCAGCGAGCGGGGGCTTTGTGTTTCCCACACAGACCCGTGCCCAGATCTCCCAGGTCACCTGAGCGGTTTGGTGTGGTCCTCAGCTCCCGCTACATCACCCCGAGATTCAGCCAATCCAGGACCTCGGGACAGAACCTGGACTGGACCCAGAGTGACCGTCCGGCTCTGCACTGGGAGTGGATTGGGATCAAGTAGCAGAAAGCTGCTGACTCCGTTCAGAACAGACATTGATCAACAAGACTGCAATCTCTGGTTAAACCCCGACAATCGGTGATGGATTATTGTAATATCAGAGTAAATACCTCTCTCCGCAGAGTGACTCTCCCTCTGGGAAGCATCTGGAATAGAAAGAAGAGAATTTCAGTTCACAAATCACAGGAAAGCCTCTGTGTCCAGTTATCAATAGTTTTAAAACTGTCCCTCCCGTTTTACTGACATTTAAATGTGTAACCGTGACGTCTTGTTCAATGATCAGGATAAATACCTTTAGTATCGGGCCCACTCTCATTATCTGCAGAGTCTGAAACAGAAGGAACAGAATTTCAGTTTCCAGACCACATGTTCAGTTATCCAAACAGTTTTCAAAGACCCCACTCCCACTGCAAACACCCACACTCTCAGCACTCGGGCAGGAGACATCTCCAGAGATAGTTTTACATAGAATTACACAGAAATTACAGCACAGAAACAGGCCATTCGGCCCAACTGGTCCCTGCCGGTGTTTATGCTCCACACGAGCCTCCTCCCGCCCCTCTTCATCTCACCCCATCAACATATCCTTCTATTCCTTTCTCCCTCATGTGTTTATCCAGCCTCCCCTTAAATGCATCTATACGATTCACCTCAACCACTCCCTGTGGTCGCGAGTTCCACATTCTCACCACTCTCTGGGTAAAGAAGTTTCTCCTGAATTCCCTATTGGATTTATTAGTGACTATCTTATATTTATGGCCCCTAGTTTTAGATTCTCTGACAAGTGGAAACATCTTCTCTACGTCTACCATATGAAACCGTTTCATAATCTTAAAGACCTCTATCAGGTCATCCCTCAGTCTTCTCTCTTCTAGTGAAAAGAGCCCCAGCCAGTTCAATCTTTCCTGATAGTTATAACCTCTCAGTTCTGCTATCATCCATGTAAATCTTTTCTGCCCCTTCAACATTGCCTCAGTCTTAGTTATGCTGCGGATGTGTGGTCGGAAGCTCATTTCAGGGTCAAATATGACACCACAGTTGCGAACAGTGTGATTCAGTCTCAGACAGATGTTAGGGAGTGGGATGGAGTCAGTGGCTCGGGAACGGAGTTTGTGGAGGGGACCGAAAACAATATCCATTCTGCTGCTTGTCCCCTGACTCCACGTGTATCTGACATCATTTCAATAAAGAGTTTGTTAATCCTCACGGACCCAGCTCCCCTATATCAGCGCAGTCAATAATCCCCAGACACAGAGAGCTACGAACCATCGTCTGCTCCCGAACCAATCACTTTGCTTTTTCTTCGGACAATTTCATCGGAATCTGAAATGAAAACCGGTTTTCGATTATAAAATGGGAAATGAATGTGCAAGGTTCACAATTTAAAAGTGTGTCCCTGTTGCACGCTCCTTTTTGCTCACACTCACACATTGCACTACCCACTGAACCGGTCACCTCCCCACTGTCACCATAAGCTGATCCACAGCACAGGATCCGGTCCCCCCGAGGGATCACTGCCCGGGGGTGAGACTGTCCTGAACCCACACTCTCTGCCCTCCCGGCTCTTCAGATACAGGAACAGTGAGCCGAGCACTGACTCCGAGCTCTGAGCTTTGGGTTTCCATCCAAGGTCAATGGACCAAAACCGCTTCCCAGAGTCATTAGTACAATCGCCATTAGATTATTGAATAATGATTGTTAGAAATAGCGACATATTCAAATAATGAATATAGATACCTCGAGCCTCAGAGCGACTCTCTTTTTCTAAAGAATCTGGAATAGAAAGAAATTTCAGTTCACAAATCACAGGAAAGTCTCTGTGTCCAGTTATCAGAATAGTTTAAAACTCTCCCTCCCATTTTAATGACATTTAAATGTGTAACCGTGACGTCTTGTTCAAAGATCAGGATAAATACCTTTAGTATCGGGCCCACTCTCATTCTCTGCAGAGTCTGAAACAGAAGGAACAGAATTTCAGTTTCCAGACCACATGTTCAGTTATGCGAACGGTTGTCAAAGACCCCACTCCCACTGCAAACACCCACACTCTCAGCACTCGGGCAGGAGACATCTCCAGAGATATTTCACATCATTAAAAAGAGTTGGTTAATCTGCTGAAATGATCTCTTTGTGATTAAATCTCAATTGTAGATGTGGTGGGTTTCAGAGCCTGGTTCAGGCAGATTATCCAACCCGCTCCCTATTGGGACTGGATTAGTATTGGCTCCACCAGGAAGCCCTGACTCCATCCAGAAAGTCCACAGAGCAACAACAATTCCCGTATTTAAGGATCTGGAATAAATCCTCGGGCTGTTTCTGTTCCGTTCTCCTAACGGTTTATAAAAGTCTCGCTCCTGTTACAAAGACTGAGCTCCCCCAGCACTTGGGTAGGAGCTAGGAATATTCTCTTCTAAACTCCGCCCTTAATGGGCTTCAGAGATCAGACTGGACGTTTAGAAGATGTGAACCGCAGTCACTGTGACCTCAGCACCCGTGTACCAGGCCCAGGACTCAGGGTAAACCAGAAATGGAATGTTGGCCTTTATTACAAGGGGTTGGAGTACAAGAGTAAAGAAGTCTTACTACAATTGTACAGGACCTTGGTGAGACTACACCCGGAGTACTGTGCACAGTTTTGGTCCCCTTATCTGAGAAAGGACCTACATACGTTAGAGGTAGTGCAACGAAGGTTCACTAGATTGATTCCTGGGATGAGAAGGCTGTCCTATGAGGAGAGATTGTGTAGAATGGGCCTATACTCTCTGGAATTTAGAAGAATGAGAGGTGATCTCATTGAAACATACAAGATTCTGAGGTGGGATTGACAGGCTAGATGCTGAGAGGTTGCTTCCCCTGGCTGGAGAATCTAGAACTGGGGGACATAGTCTCAGGATAAGGGGTCGGCCATTTAGGACTGAGATGATGAGGAATTTATTCACTCAGAGGGTTGTGAATCTTTGGAATTCTCTGCCCCAGAGGGCTGTAAATGCTGAGTCTTTGAGTATATTCAAGGCTGAGATAGATAGATTTTCGGACTCTTGGGAAATCGAGGGATATGGGGATCGGGCGGGAAAGTGGAGTTGAGGTCGATGATCAGCCATGATCTTATTGAATGGTGGAGCAGGCTCGAGGGGCCGAATGGCCAACTCCTCTTATTTCTATGTTCTTCTGGCCCAAGACCGCACAAAGTGGAGGAGAAGCATCTGGGAAGGCGCCGAACACCTTGAGTCTCTTTGCCGGGTGCAAGCGGAAGCCAAGCGCAGGCAGCGCACGTCAACCCGGGCACCCCACCCACTCGCCCCTTCAACCACCGTCTGCCCCACCTGTGACAGAGACTGTAGGTCCCGCATTGGACTCATCAGTCACCTGAAAACTCATTTTTAATGTGGAAGCAAGTCATCCTCGGTTCCGAGGGACTGCCTAAGAAGGAAGGATGTTCTTGTGTACTTATATTCTTTGAAGCAAACTCCAGCCAATCCTGAGCGAGGATGCAGTTTGCCCTGGTTAGTGTGTTAATACGGTGGCCAATCACAGCGCGGGTTTCAGAGTGAGCGGCTGAGAGGGAGCGGAGCCCGGGCCTCCCCTCACGGACCCAGCTCCCCTATATCAGCGCAGTCAATAATCCCCAGACACAGAGAGCTACGAACCATCGTCTACTCCCGAACCAATCACTTTGCTTATTCTTCGGACAATTTCATTGGAATCTGAAATGAAAACCGGTTTCCGATTATAAAATGGAAAATGAATGTGAAAGGTTCACAATTTAAAAGTGTGTCCCTGTTGCACGCTCCTTTTTGCTCACACTCACACATTGCACTACCCACTGAACCGGTCACCTCCCCACTGTCACCATAAGCTGATCCACAGCACAGGATCCGGTCCCCCCGAGGGATCACTGCCCGGGGGGGGAGACTGTCCTGAACCCGCACTCTCTGCCCTCCCGGCTCTTCAGATACAGGAACAGTGAGCCGAGCACTGACTCCGAGCTCTGAGCCTTGGGTTTCCATCCAAGGTCAATGGACCAAAACCGCTTCCCAGAGTCATTAGTACAATCGCCATTAGATTATTGAATAATGATTGTTAGAAATAGTGACATATTCAAATAATGAATATAGATACCTCGAGCCTCAGAGCGACTCTCTTTTTCTAAAGAATCTGGAATAGAAAGAAGAGAATTTCAGTTCACCAATCACAGGAAAGTCTCTGTCCAGTTATCAGAATAGTTTAAAACTCTCCCTCCCGTTTTAATGACATTTAAATGTGTAACCGTGACGTCTTGTTCAAAGATCAGGATAAATACCTTTAGTATCGGGCCCACTCTCATTCTCTGCAGAGTCTGAAACAGAAGGAACAGAATTTCAGTTTCCAGACCACATGTTCAGTTATCCGAACAGTTTTCAAAGACCCCACTCCCACTGCAAACACCCACACTCTCAGCACTCGGGCAGGTGACATCTCCAGAGATAGTTTTACATCATTAAAAAGAGTTTGTTAATCAACAACAACAACAACAACTTGTATTTATACAGCGCCTTTAACGTAGTAAAACGTCCCAAGGCGCTGCACAGGAGTATTTTAAGACAACAAATTTGACACCGAGCCACATAAGGAGAAATTAGGGCAGGTAACCAAAAGCTTGGTCAAAGAGGTGGGTTTTGAAGAGTGTCTTAAAGGAGGAAAGAGAGGTAGCGAGACGGAGAGGTTTAGGCAGGGAATTCCAGAGCTTAGGGTCTAGGCAACAGAAGGCACGGCCACCAATGGTTGAGCGATAATAATCGGGGATGCTCAAGAGGGCAGAATTAGAGGAGCGCAGATATCTCGGGGGCGGGGGGGGGGGCGGGGGTTGTGGGGCTGGAGGAGATTACAGAGATAGGGAGGAGCGAGGCCATGGAGGGATTTGAAAACAAGGATGTGAATTTTGAAATCGAGACGCTGCTTAACCAGGAACCAATGTAGGTCAGCGAGCACAGGGGTGATGGGTGAACGGGACTTGGTGCGAGTTAGGACACGGGCAGCCGAGTTTTGGATGACATCAAGTTTACGTAGGGTAGAATGTGGGAGGGCAGCCAGGAGTGCGTTGGAATAGTCGGTCTGGAGGTAACAAAGGCATGGATGAGGGTTTCAGCGGCAGATGAGCTGAGGCAGGGGCAGAGACGGGCGATGTTATGGAGGTGGAAGTAGGTGGTCTTAGTTATGGTGCAGATATGTGGTCGGAAGCTCATTTCTGCTGAAATGATCTCTTTGTGATTAAATCTCAATTGTAGATGTGGTGGGTTTCAGAGCCTGGTTCAGGCAGATTATCCAACCGGCTCTCTATTGGGACTGGATCAGGATTGACTCCACCAGGAAGCCCTGACTCCATCCAGAAAGTTAACAGAGCAACAACAATTCCCGTATTTAAGGATCTGGAATAAATCCTCGGGCTGTTTCTGTTCCGTTCTCCTAACGGTTTATAAAAGTCTCGCTCCTGTTACAAAGACTGAGCTCCCCCAGCACTTGGGTAGGAGCTGGGAATATTCTCTTCTAAACTCCGCCCTTAATGGGCTTCAGAGATCAGACTGGACGTTTAGAAGACGTGCAACACTTGATTGGCACCCGGTCCACCACCTTAAGCATTCACTCCCTCCACCACCGGCGCACCGTGGCTGCAGTGTGTTCCATCTACAAGATGCACTGCAGAAACTCGCCAAGGCTTCTTCGGCAGCACCTCCCAAACCCGCGACCTCTTCCACCTAGAAGGACAAGGGCAGCAGGCGCATGGGAACACCAGCACCTCCAAGTTCCCCTCCAAGTCACACACCATCCTGACTTGGAAATATATCGGCCGTTCCTTCATCGTCGCTGGGTCAAAATCCTGGAACTCCCTCCCTAACAGCACTGTGGGAGCACCTTCACCACACAGACTGCAGCGGTTCAAGAAGGCGGCTCACCACCACCTTCTCAAGGGAAATTAGGGATGGGCAATAAATGCCGGCCTTGACAGCGACGCCCACATCCCAGGAACGAATAAAAAAGAAAAACCACAGTCACTGTAACCCCAGCACCCGTGTACCAGGCCCAGGGCTAACCAGAAATGGAATGTTGACCTTTATTACAAGGGGTTGGAGTACAAGAGTAAAGAAGTCTTACTACAATTGTACAGGACCTTGGTTGAGACCACACCTGGAGTACTGTGTCTCCTTATCTGAGAAAGGACCTACATACCTTAGAGGTGGTGCAATGAATGTTCACTAGATTGATCCCTGGGATGAGAGGGTTGTCCTATGAGGAAGATTGTGTAGAATGGGCCTATACTCTCTGGAGTTTAGAAGAATGAGAGGTGATCTCATTGAAACATACAAGATTCTGAGGGGGATTGACAGGGTAGATGCTGAGAGGTTGTTTCCCCTGGCTGGAGAGTCTGGAAATAGGTGGCATAGTCTCAGGATAAGGGGTTGGCCATTTAAGACTGAGATGAGGAGGAATTTCTTCACTCAGAGGGTTGTGAATCTTTGGAATTCTCTGCCCCAGAGAGCTGTGGATGCTGAGTCTTTGAGTATATTCAAGGCTGAGATCGATACAATTTTGGACTCTAGGGGAATCAAGGGATATGGGGATCAGGCGGGAACGTGGAGTTGAGGTAGATGATCAGCCATGATCTCATTGAATGGTGGAGCAGGCTCGAGGGGCTGAATGGCCAACTCCTCTTATTTCTATGTTCTTGTGTACTTATATTCTTAGAAGCAAACTCCAGCCAATCCTGAGCGAGGACGCAGTGTGCCCTGGTTAGTGTGTTAATACTGTGGCCAATCACAGCGCGGGTTTCAGAGTGAGCGGCTGAGAGTGAGCGGAGCCCGGGCCTCCCCTCACGGACCCTGCTCCCCTATATCAGCGCAGTCAATAATCCCCAGACACAGAGAGCTACGAACCATCGTCTACTCCCGAACCAATCACTTTGCTTTTTCTTCTGACAATTTCATCGGAATCTGAAATGAAAACCGGTTTTCGATTATAAAATGGCAAATGAATGTGAAAGGTTCACAATTTAAAAGTGTGTCCCTGTCGCACGCTCCTTTTTGCTCACACTCACACATTGCACTACCCACTGAACCGGTCACCTCCCCACTGTCACCATAAGCTGATCCACAGCACAGGATCCGGTCCCCCCGAGGGATCACTGCCCGGGGGTGAGACTGTCCTGAACCCGCACTCTCTGCCCTCCCGGCTCTTCAGATACAGGAACAGTGAGCCGAGCACTGACTCCGAGCTCTGAGCTTTGGGTTTCCATCCAAGGTCAATGGACCAAAACCGCTTCCCAGAGTCATTAGTACAATCGCCATTAGATTATTGAATAATGATTGTTAGAAATAGCGACATATTCAAATAATGAATATAGATACCTCGAGCCTCAGAGCGACTCTCTTTTTCTAAAGAATCTGGAATAGAAAGAAGAGAATTTCAGTTCACCAATCACAGAAAAGCCTCTGGGTCCAGTTATCAGAATAGTTTCTCCTGTGAGGGTGGGATTAATTCCCCCCTCGGTCTCTCCTCACACACCGAGGTCTTGTCTAAAGCACAGTCAATAATCACATTGCAATTCCCAGTTTTAGATTTGGTCTCAGAGGACAGGCAGATAATGAGAGAGTCTGGAATGGAGAAACAGTAGACGGACTGACACTGTCCCGGCACACGTCCCAATCCAATAAACCCTGGGATTGTCCACTCACTGGCATTGTGGTTGTTCTTGTTCCGTTTTCCAATTTCGTCCGAATCGGAATGAGAAATAACAAAGCAAGGTTTGTTCAGTAAAGATTCGATTTGAAATGGAAACGTGCTGGAACTGGTGGCTCCATTGAGTTCTCGTTAAACGGGTGTGAAGGGTCAGCGAGCGGGGGCTTTGTGTTTCCCACACAGACCCGTGCCCAGATCTCCCAGGTCACCTGAGCGGTTTGGTGTGGTCCTCAGCTCCCGCTACATCACCCCGAGATTCAGCCAATCCAGGACCTCGGGACAGAACCTGGACTGGACCCAGAGTGACCGTCCGGCTCTGCACTGGGAGTGGATTGGGATCAAGTAGCAGAAAGCTGCTGACTCCATTCAGAACAGACATTGATCAACAAGACTGCAATCTCTGGTTAAACCCCGACAATCGGTGATGGATTATTGTAATATCAGAGTAAATACCTCTCTCCGCAGAGTGACTCTCCCTCTGGGAAGCATCTGGAATAGAAAGAAGAGAATTTCAGTTCACAAATCACAGGAAAGCCTCTGTGTCCAGTTATCAATAGTTTTAAAACTGTCCCTCCCGTTTTACTGACATTTAAATGTGTAACCGTGACGTCTTGTTCAATGATCAGGATAAATACCTTTAGTATCGGGCCCACTCTCATTCTCTGCAGAGTCTGAAACAGAAGGAACAGAATTTCAGTTTCCAGACCACATGTTCAGTTATCCAAACAGTTTTCAAAGACCCCACTCCCACTGCAAACACCCACACTCTCAGCACTTGGGCAGGAGACATCTCCAGAGATAGTTTTACATAGAATTACACAGAAATTACAGCACAGAAACAGGCCATTCGGCCCAACTGGTCCCTGCCGGTGTTTATGCTCCACACGAGCCTCCTCCCGCCCCTCTTCATCTCACCCCATCAACATATCCTTCTATTCCTTTCTCCCTCATGTGTTTATCCAGCCTCCCCTTAAATGCATCTATACGATTCACCTCAACCACTCCCTGTGGTCGCGAGTTCCACATTCTCACCACTCTCTGGGTAAAGAAGTTTCTCCTGAATTCCCTATTGGATTTATTAGTGACTATCTTATATTTATGGCCCCTAGTTTTAGATTCTCTGACAAGTGGAAACATCTTCTCTACGTCTACCATATGAAACCGTTTCATAATCTTAAAGACCTCTATCAGGTCATCCCTCAGTCTTCTCTCTTCTAGTGAAAAGAGCCCCAGCCAGTTCAATCTTTCCTGATAGTTATAACCTCTCAGTTCTGCTATCATCCATGTAAATCTTTTCTGCCCCTTCAACATTGCCTCAGTCTTAGTTATGCTGCGGATGTGTGGTCGGAAGCTCATTTCAGGGTCAAATATGACACCACAGTTGCGAACAGTGTGATTCAGTCTCAGACAGATGTTAGGGAGTGGGATGGAGTCAGTGGCTCGGGAACGGAGTTTGTGGAGGGGACCGAAAACAATATCCATTCTGCTGCTTGTCCCCTGACTCCACGTGTATCTGACGTCATTTCAATAAAGAGTTTGTTAATCCTCACGGACCCAGCTCCCCTATATCAGCGCAGTCAATAATCCCCAGACACAGAGAGCTACGAACCATCGTCTGCTCCCGAACCAATCACTTTGCTTTTTCTTCGGACAATTTCATCGGAATCTGAAATGAAAACCGGTTTTCGATTATAAAATGGGAAATGAATGTGCAAGGTTCACAATTTAAAAGTGTGTCCCTGTTGCACGCTCCTTTTTGCTCACACTCACACATTGCACTACCCACTGAACCGGTCACCTCCCCACTGTCACCATAAGCTGATCCACAGCACAGGATCCGGTCCCCCCGAGGGATCACTGCCCGGGGGTGAGACTGTCCTGAACCCACACTCTCTGCCCTCCCGGCTCTTCAGATACAGGAACAGTGAGCCGAGCACTGACTCCGAGCTCTGAGCTTTGGGTTTCCATCCAAGGTCAATGGACCAAAACCGCTTCCCAGAGTCATTAGTACAATCGCCATTAGATTATTGAATAATGATTGTTAGAAATAGCGACATATTCAAATAATGAATATAGATACCTCGAGCCTCAGAGCGACTCTCTTTTTCTAAAGAATCTGGAATAGAAAGAAGAGAATTTCAGTTCACCAATCACAGGAAAGTCTCTGTCCAGTTATCAGAATAGTTTAAAACTCTCCCTCCCGTTTTAATGACATTTAAATGTGTAACCGTGACATCTTGTTCAAAGATCAGGATAAATACCTTTAGTATCGGGCCCACTCTCATTCTCTGCAGAGTCTGAAACAGAAGGAACAGAATTTCAGTTTCCAGACCACATGTTCAGTTATCCGAACAGTTTTCAAAGACCCCACTCCCACTGCAAACACCCACACTCTCAGCACTCGGGCAGGTGACATCTCCAGAGATAGTTTTACATCATTAAAAAGAGTTTGTTAATCAACAACAACAACAACAACTTGTATTTATACAGCGCCTTTAACGTAGTAAAACGTCCCAAGGCGCTTCACAGGAGTATTTTAAGACAACAAATTTGACACCGAGCCACATAAGGAGAAATTAGGGCAGGTGACCAAAAGCTTGGTCAAAGAGGTGGGTTTTGAAGAGTGTCTTAAAGGAGGAAAGAGAGGTAGCGAGACGGAGAGGTTTAGGCAGGGAATTCCAGAGCTTAGGGTCTAGGCAACAGAAGGCACGGCCACCAATGGTTGAGCGATAATAATCGGGGATGCTCAAGAGGGCAGAATTAGAGGAGCGCAGATATCTCGGGGGGGTTTGTGGGGCTGGAGGAGATTACAGAGATAGGGAGGAGCGAGGCCATGGAGGGATTTGAAAACAAGGATGAGAATTTTGAAATCGAGACGCTGCTTAACCAGGAACCAATGTAGGTCAGCGAGCACAGGGGTGATGGGTGAACGGGACTTGGTGCGAGTTAGGACACGGGCAGCCGAGTTTTGGATGACATCAAGTTTACGTAGGGTAGAATATGGGAGGGCAGCCAGGAGTGCGTTGGAATAGTCGGTCTGGAGGTAACAAAGGCATGGATGAGGGTTTCAGCGGCAGATGAGCTGAGGCAAGGGGCAGAGACGGGCGATGTTATGGAGGTGGAAGTAGGTGGTCTTAGTTATGGTGCAGATATGTGGTCGGAAGCTCATTTCTGCTGAAATGATCTCTTTGTGATTAAATCTCAATTGTAGATGTGGTGGGTTTCAGAGCCTGGTTCAGGCAGATTATCCAACCGGCTCTCTATTGGGACTGGATCAGGATTGACTCCACCAGGAAGCCCTGACTCCATCCAGAAAGTTAACAGAGCAACAACAATTCCCGTATTTAAGGATCTGGAATAAATCCTCGGGCTGTTTCTGTTCCGTTCTCCTAACGGTTTATAAAAGTCTCGCTCCTGTTACAAAGACTGAGCTCCCCCAGCACTTGGGTAGGAGCTGGGAATATTCTCTTCTAAACTCCGCCCTTAATGGGCTTCAGAGATCAGACTGGACGTTTAGAAGACGTGCAACACTTGATTGGCACCCGGTCCACCACCTTAAGCATTCACTCCCTCCACCACCGGCGCACCGTGGCTGCAGTGTGTTCCATCTACAAGATGCACTGCAGCAACTCGCCAAGGCTTCTTCGGCAGCACCTCCCAAACCCGCGACCTCTTCCACCTAGAAGGACAAGGGCAGCAGGCGCATGGGAACACCAGCACCTCCAAGTTCCCCTCCAAGTCACACACCATCCTGACTTGGAAATATATCGGCCGTTCCTTCATCGTCGCTGGGTCAAAATCCTGGAACTCCCTCCCTAACAGCACTGTGGGAGCACCTTCACCACACGGACTGCAGCGGTTCAAGAAGGCGGCTCACCACCACCTTCTCAAGGGAAATTAGGGATGGGCAATAAATGCCGGCCTTGACAGCGACGCCCACATCCCAGGAACGAATAAAAAAGAAAAACCACAGTCACTGTAACCCCAGCACCCGTGTACCAGGCCCAGGGCTAACCAGAAATGGAATGTTGACCTTTATTACAAGGGGTTGGAGTACAAGAGTAAAGAAGTCTTACTACAATTGTACAGGACCTTGGTTGAGACCACACCTGGAGTACTGTGTCTCCTTATCTGAGAAAGGACCTACATACCTTAGAGGTGGTGCAATGAATGTTCACTAGATTGATCCCTGGGATGAGAGGGTTGTCCTATGAGGAAGATTGTGTAGAATGGGCCTATACTCTCTGGAGTTTAGAAGAATGAGAGGTGATCTCATTGAAACATACAAGATTCTGAGGGGGATTGACAGGGTAGATGCTGAGAGGTTGTTTCCCCTGGCTGGAGAGTCTAGAACTAGGTGGCATAGTCTCAGGATAAGGGGTCGACCATTTAAGACTGAGATGAGGAGGAATTTCTTCACTCAGAGGGTTGTGAATCTTTGGAATTCTCTGCCCCAGAGAGCTGTGGATGCTGAGTCTTTGAGTATATTCAAGGCTGAGATAGATACAATTTTGGACTCTAGGGGAATCAAGGGATATGGGGATCAGGCGGGAACGTGGAGTTGAGGTAGATGATCAGCCATGATCTCATTGAATGGTGGAGCAGGCTCGAGGGGCTGAATGGCCAACTCCTCTTATTTCTATGTTCTTGTGTACTTATATTCTTAGAAGCAAACTCCAGCCAATCCTGAGCGAGGACGCAGTGTGCCCTGGTTAGTGTGTTAATACTGTGGCCAATCACAGCGCGGGTTTCAGAGTGAGCGGCTGAGAGTGAGCGGAGCCCGGGCCTCCCCTCACGGACCCTGCTCCCCTATATCAGCGCAGTCAATAATCCCCAGACACAGAGAGCTACGAACCATCGTCTACTCCCGAACCAATCACTTTGCTTTTTCTTCTGACAATTTCATCGGAATCTGAAATGAAAACCGGTTTTCGATTATAAAATGGCAAATGAATGTGAAAGGTTCACAATTTAAAAGTGTGTCCCTGTCGCACGCTCCTTTTTGCTCACACTCACACATTGCACTACCCACTGAACCGGTCACCTCCCCACTGTCACCATAAGCTGATCCACAGCACAGGATCCGGTCCCCCCGAGGGATCACTGCCCGGGGGTGAGACTGTCCTGAACCCGCACTCTCTGCCCTCCCGGCTCTTCAGATACAGGAACAGTGAGCCGAGCACTGACTCCGAGCTCTGAGCTTTGGGTTTCCATCCAAGGTCAATGGACCAAAACCGCTTCCCAGAGTCATTAGTACAATCGCCATTAGATTATTGAATAATGATTGTTAGAAATAGCGACATATTCAAATAATGAATATAGATACCTCGAGCCTCAGAGCGACTCTCTTTTTCTAAAGAATCTGGAATAGAAAGAAGAGAATTTCAGTTCACCAATCACAGAAAAGCCTCTGGGTCCAGTTATCAGAATAGTTTCTCCTGTGAGGGTGGGATTAATTCCCCCCTCGGTCTCTCCTCACACACCGAGGTCTTGTCTAAAGCACAGTCAATAATCACATTGCAATTCCCAGTTTTAGATTTGGTCTCAGAGGACAGGCAGATAATGAGAGAGCCTGGAATGGAGAAACAGTAGACGGACTGACACTGTCCCGGCACACGTCCCAATCCAATAAACCCTGGGATTGTCCACTCACTGGCATTGTGGTTGTTCTTGTTCCGTTTTCCAATTTCGTCCGAATCGGAATGAGAAATAACAAAGCAAGGTTTGTTCAGTAAAGATTCGATTTGAAATGGAAACGTGCTGGAACTGGTGGCTCCATTGAGTTCTCGTTAAACGGGTGTGAAGGGTCAGCGAGCGGGGGCTTTGTGTTTCCCACACAGACCCGTGCCCAGATCTCCCAGGTCACCTGAGCGGTTTGGTGTGGTCCTCAGCTCCCGCTACATCACCCCGAGATTCAGCCAATCCAGGACCTCGGGACAGAACCTGGACTGGACCCAGAGTGACCGTCCGGCTCTGCACTGGGAGTGGATTGGGATCAAGTAGCAGAAAGCTGCTGACTCCATTCAGAACAGACATTGATCAACAAGACTGCAATCTCTGGTTAAACCCCGACAATCGGTGATGGATTATTGTAATATCAGAGTAAATACCTCTCTCCGCAGAGTGACTCTCCCTCTGGGAAGCATCTGGAATAGAAAGAAGAGAATTTCAGTTCACAAATCACAGGAAAGCCTCTGTGTCCAGTTATCAATAGTTTTAAAACTGTCCCTCCCGTTTTACTGACATTTAAATGTGTAACCGTGACGTCTTGTTCAATGATCAGGATAAATACCTTTAGTATCGGGCCCACTCTCATTCTCTGCAGAGTCTGAAACAGAAGGAACAGAATTTCAGTTTCCAGACCACATGTTCAGTTATCCAAACAGTTTTCAAAGACCCCACTCCCACTGCAAACACCCACACTCTCAGCACTCGGGCAGGAGACATCTCCAGAGATAGTTTTACATAGAATTACACAGAAATTACAGCACAGAAACAGGCCATTCGGCCCAACTGGTCCCTGCCGGTGTTTATGCTCCACACGAGCCTCCTCCCGCCCCTCTTCATCTCACCCCATCAACATAACCTTCTATTCCTTTCTCCCTCATGTGTTTATCCAGCCTCCCCTTAAATGCATCTATACGATTCACCTCAACCACTCCCTGTGGTCGTGAGTTCCACATTCTCACCACTCTCTGGGTAAAGAAGTTTCTCCTGAATTCCCTATTGGATTTATTAGTGACTATCTTATATTTATGGCCCCTAGTTTTAGATTCTCTGACAAGTGGAAACATCTTCTCTACGTCTACCATATGAAACCGTTTCATAATCTTAAAGACCTCTATCAGGTCATCCCTCAGTCTTCTCTCTTCTAGTGAAAAGAGCCCCAGCCAGTTCAATCTTTCCTGATTGTTGTAACCTCTCAGTTCTGCTATCATCCATGTAAATCTTTTCTGCCCCTTCAACATTGCCTTAGTCTTAGTTATGCTGCGGATGTGTGGTCGGAAGCTCATTTCAGGGTCAAATATGACACCACGGTTGCGAACAGTGTGATTCAGTCTCAGACAGATGTTAGGGAGTGGGATGGAGTCAGTGGCTCGGGAACGGAGTTTGTGGAGGGGACCGAAAACAATATCCATTCTGCTGCTTGTCCCCTGACTCCACGTGTATCTGACGTCATTTCAATAAAGAGTTTGTTAATCCTCACGGACCCTGCTCCCCTATATCAGCGCAGTCAATAATCCCCAGACACAGAGAGCTACAAACCATCGTCTGCTCCCGAACCAATCACTTTGCTTTTTCTTCGGACAATTTCATCAGAATCTGAAATGAAAACCGGTTTTCGATTATAAAATGGGAAATGAATGTGAAAGGTTCACAATTTAAAAGTGTGTCCCTGTCGCACGCTCCTTTTTGCTCACACTCACACATTGCACTACCCACTGAACCGGTCACCTCCCCACTGTCACCATAAGCTGATCCACAGCACAGGATCCGGTCCCCCCGAGGGATCACTGCCCGGGGGTGAGACTGTCCTGAACCCGCACTCTCTGCCCTCCCGGCTCTTCAGATACAGGAACAGTGAGCCGAGCACTGACTCCGAGCTCTGAGCTTTGGGTTTCCATCCAAGGTCAATGGACCAAAACCGCTTCCCAGAGTCATTAGTACAATCGCCATTAGATTATTGAATAATGATTGTTAGAAATAGCGACATATTCAAATAATGAATATAGATACCTCGAGCCTCAGAGCGACTCTCTTTTTCTAAAGAATCTGGAATAGAAAGAAGAGAATTTCAGTTCACCAATCACAGAAAAGCCTCTGGGTCCAGTTATCAGAATAGTTTCTCCTGTGAGGGTGGGATTAATTCCCCCCTCGGTCTCTCCTCACACACCGAGGTCTTGTCTAAAGCACAGTCAATAATCACATTGCAATTCCCAGTTTTAGATTTGGTCTCAGAGGACAGGCAGATAATGAGAGAGCCTGGAATGGAGAAACAGTAGACGGACTGACACTGTCCCGGCACACGTCCCAATCCAATAAACCCTGGGATTGTCCACTCACTGGCATTGTGGTTGTTCTTGTTCCGTTTTCCAATTTCGTCCGAATCGGAATGAGAAATAACAAAGCAAGGTTTGTTCAGTAAAGATTCGATTTGAAATGGAAACGTGCTGGAACTGGTGGCTCCATTGAGTTCTCGTTAAACGGGTGTGAAGGGTCAGCGAGCGGGGGCTTTGTGTTTCCCACACAGACCCGTGCCCAGATCTCCCAGGTCACCTGAGCGGTTTGGTGTGGTCCTCAGCTCCCGCTACATCACCCCGAGATTCAGCCAATCCAGGACCTCGGGACAGAACCTGGACTGGACCCAGAGTGACCGTCCGGCTCTGCACTGGGAGTGGATTGGGATCAAGTAGCAGAAAGCTGCTGACTCCATTCAGAACAGACATTGATCAACAAGACTGCAATCTCTGGTTAAACCCCGACAATCGGTGATGGATTATTGTAATATCAGAGTAAATACCTCTCTCCGCAGAGTGACTCTCCCTCTGGGAAGCATCTGGAATAGAAAGAAGAGAATTTCAGTTCACAAATCACAGGAAAGCCTCTGTGTCCAGTTATCAATAGTTTTAAAACTGTCCCTCCCGTTTTACTGACATTTAAATGTGTAACCGTGACGTCTTGTTCAATGATCAGGATAAATACCTTTAGTATCGGGCCCACTCTCATTCTCTGCAGAGTCTGAAACAGAAGGAACAGAATTTCAGTTTCCAGACCACATGTTCAGTTATCCAAACAGTTTTCAAAGACCCCACTCCCACTGCAAACACCCACACTCTCAGCACTCGGGCAGGAGACATCTCCAGAGATAGTTTTACATAGAATTACACAGAAATTACAGCACAGAAACAGGCCATTCGGCCCAACTGGTCCCTGCCGGTGTTTATGCTCCACACGAGCCTCCTCCCGCCCCTCTTCATCTCACCCCATCAACATAACCTTCTATTCCTTTCTCCCTCATGTGTTTATCCAGCCTCCCCTTAAATGCATCTATACGATTCACCTCAACCACTCCCTGTGGTCGTGAGTTCCACATTCTCACCACTCTCTGGGTAAAGAAGTTTCTCCTGAATTCCCTATTGGATTTATTAGTGACTATCTTATATTTATGGCCCCTAGTTTTAGATTCTCTGACAAGTGGAAACATCTTCTCTACGTCTACCATATGAAACCGTTTCATAATCTTAAAGACCTCTATCAGGTCATCCCTCAGTCTTCTCTCTTCTAGTGAAAAGAGCCCCAGCCAGTTCAATCTTTCCTGATTGTTGTAACCTCTCAGTTCTGCTATCATCCATGTAAATCTTTTCTGCCCCTTCAACATTGCCTTAGTCTTAGTTATGCTGCGGATGTGTGGTCGGAAGCTCATTTCAGGGTCAAATATGACACCACGGTTGCGAACAGTGTGATTCAGTCTCAGACAGATGTTAGGGAGTGGGATGGAGTCAGTGGCTCGGGAACGGAGTTTGTGGAGGGGACCGAAAACAATATCCATTCTGCTGCTTGTCCCCTGACTCCACGTGTATCTGACGTCATTTCAATAAAGAGTTTGTTAATCCTCACGGACCCAGCTCCCCTATATCAGCGCAGTCAATAATCCCCAGACACAGAGAGCTACAAACCATCGTCTGCTCCCGAACCAATCACTTTGCTTTTTCTTCGGACAATTTCATCAGAATCTGAAATGAAAACCGGTTTTCGATTATAAAATGGGAAATGAATGTGAAAGGTTCACAATTTAAAAGTGTGTCCCTGTCGCACGCTCCTTTTTGCTCACACTCACACATTGCACTACCCACTGAACCGGTCACCTCCCCACTGTCACCATAAGCTGATCCACAGCACAGGATCCGGTCCCCCCGAGGGATCACTGCCCGGGGGTGAGACTGTCCTGAACCCGCACTCTCTGCCCTCCCGGCTCTTCAGATACAGGAACAGTGAGCCGAGCACTGACTCCGAGCTCTGAGCTTTGGGTTTCCATCCAAGGTCAATGGACCAAAACCGCTTCCCAGAGTCATTAGTACAATCGCCATTAGATTATTGAATAATGATTGTTAGAAATAGCGACATATTCAAATAATGAATATAGATACCTCGAGCCTCAGAGCGACACTCTTTTTCTAAAGAATCTGGAATAGAAAGAAGAGAATTTCAGTTCACCAATCACAGGAAAGTCTCTGTCCAGTTATCAGAATAGTTCAAAACTCTCCCTCCCGTTTTAGTGACATTTAAATGTGTAACCGTGACGTCTTGTTCAAAGATCAGGATAAATACCTTTAGTATCGGGCCCACTTTCATTCTCTGCAGAGTCTGAAACAGAAGGAACAGAATTTCAGTTTCCAGACCACATGTTCAGTTATCCGGACGGTTTTCAAAGACCCCACTCCCACTGCAAACACCCACACTCTCAGCACTCGAGCAGGAGACATCTCCAGAGATAGTTTTACATCATTAAAAAGAGTTTGTTAATCAACAACAACAACAACAACTTGTATTTATATAGCGCCTTTAACGTAGTAAAACGTCCCAAGGCGCTGCACAGGAGTATTTTAAGACAACAAATTTGACACCGAGCCACATAAGGAGAAATTAGGGCAGGTGACCAAAAGCTTGGTCAAAGAGGTGGGTTTTGAAGAGTGTCTTAAAGGAGGAAAGAGAGGTAGCGAGACGGAGAGGTTTAGGCAGGGAATTCCAGAGCTTAGGGTCTAGGCAACAGAAGGCACGGCCACCAATGGTTGAGCGATAATAATCGGGGATGCTCAAGAGGGCAGAATTAGAGGAGCGCAGATATCTCGGGGGAGGGGGGGGGGGGGTTGTGGGGCTGGAGGAGATTACAGAGATAGGGAGGAGCGAGGCCATGGAGGGATTTGAAAACAAGGATGAGAATTTTGAAATCGAGGCGTTGCTTAACCGGGAGCCAATGTAGGTCAGTGAGCACAGGGGTGATGGGTGAACGGGACTTGGTGCGAGTTAGGACATGGGCAGCCGAGTTTTGGATGACATCAAGTTTACGTAGGGTAGAATGTGGGTGGCCAGCCAGGAGTGCGTTGGAATAGTCGGTCTGGAGGTAACAAAGGCATGGATGAGGGTTTCAGCGGCAGATGAGCTGAGGCAGGGGCAGAGACGGGCGATGTTACGGAGGTGGAAGTAGGTGGTCTTAGTTATGGTGCAGATATGTGGTCGGAAGCTCATTTCTGCTGAAATGATCTCTTTGTGATTAAATATCAATTGTAGATGTGGTGGGTTTCAGAGCCTGGTTCAGGCAGATTATCCAACCGGCTCTCTATTGGGACTGGATCAGGATTGACTCCACCAGGAAGCCCTGACTCCATCCAGAAAGTCCACAGAGCAACAACAATTCTCGTATTTAAGGATCTGGAATAAATCCTCGGGCTGTTTCTGTTCCGTTCTCCTAACGGTTTATAAAAGTCTCGCTCCTGTTACAAAGACTGAGCTCCCCCAGCACTTGGGTAGGAGCTGGGAATATTCTCTTCTAAACTCCGCCCTTAATGGGCTTCAGAGATCAGACTGGACGTTTAGAAGACGTGCAACACTTGATTGGCATCCCATCCACCACCTTAAACATTCACTCCCTCCGCCACCGGCGCACCGTGGCTGCAGTGTGGACCATCTGCAAGATGCACTGCAGCAACTCGCCAAGGCTTCTTCGGCAGCACCTCCCAAACCCGCCACCTCTTCCACCTAGAAGGACATGGGCAGCAGGCGCATGGGAACACCAGCACCTCCAAGTTCCCCTCCAAGTCACACACCATCCTGACTTGGAAATATATCGGCCGTTCCTTCATCGTCGCTGGGTCAAAATCCTGGAACTCCCTCCCTAACAGCACTGTGGGAGCACCTTCACCACACGGACTGCAGCGGTTCAAGAAGGCGGCTCACCACCACCTTCTCAAGGGAAATTAGGGATGGGCAATAAATGCCGGCCTTGACAGCGACGCCCACATCCCAGGAACGAATAAAAAAGAAAAACCACAGTCACTGTAACCCCAGCACCCGTGTACCAGGCCCAGGGCTAACCAGAAATGGAATGTTGACCTTTATTACAAGGGGTTGGAGTACAAGAGTAAAGAAGTCTTACTACAATTGTACAGGACCTTGGTTGAGACCACACCTGGAGTACTGTGTCTCCTTATCTGAGAAAGGACCTACATACCTTAGAGGTGGTGCAATGAATGTTCACTAGATTGATCCCTGGGATGAGAGGGCTGTCCTATGATGAGAGATTGTGTAGAATGGGCCTATACTCTCTGGAGTTTAGAAGAATGAGAGGTGATCTCATTGAAACATACAAGATTCTGAGGGGGATTGACAGGGTAGATGCTGAGAGGTTGTTTCCCCTGGCTGGAGAGTCTAGAACTAGGTGGCATAGTCTCAGGATAAGGGGTCGGCCATTTAAGACTGAGATGAGGAGGAATTTCTTCACTCAGAGGGTTGTGAATCTTTGGAATTCTCTGCCCCAGAGAGCTGTGGATGCTGAGTCTTTGAGTATATTCAAGGCTGAGATCGATACAATTTTGGACTCTAGGGGAATCAAGGGATATGGGGATCAGGCGGGAACGTGGAGTTGAGGTAGATGATCAGCCATGATCTCATTGAATGGTGGAGCAGGCTCGAGGGGCTGAATGGCCAACTCCTCTTATTTCTATGATAGCAAAATACTGCAGATGCTGGAAATCCGAAATAACAACAGAAAACGCTGGAAAAACTCAGCAGGCCAGGCAGCATCCGTGGAGAGAGAAAGAGAGTTGACGTTTCAGGTCGATGACCTTTCATCAGAACTGGGAAGAGCTGGAAATCAAATAGATTTAAGGCCAGGGTAAAGCTGGGAGAAGGGGGAGGGGATAAAGGAACAAAGGAGGAGATGAAGAGACATTAAGAGACATTAAGAGATATGCAAGGCTAGAGGTGGTGTTAATGTGACAGATTAAGGCTGAATGAAGTGTGAAATCTACTGGCAGAATGAAGGACAGCTGCCAGCTTCTAGGAGGAAAAAAAAGGTGGGGGGGACAAATAAAAGGGTAGATAAAATAAAATATAAATGTGATTGGAGCTGAGGTTATGATCTAAAATTGTTGAACTCGATATTGAGGCACGCTACAGCCCTCTGGACTCAATATCGAGTTCAACAATTTTAGATCATAACCTCAGCTCCAATCACATTTATATTTTATTTTATCTACCCTTTTATTTGTCCCCCCCACCTTTTTTTTCCTCCTAGAAGCTGGCAGCTGTCCTTCATTCTGCCAGTAGATTTCACACTTCATTCAGCCTTAATCTGTCACATTAACACCACCTCTAGCCTTGCATATCTCTTAATGTCTCTTAATGTCTCTTCATCTCCTCCTTTGTTCCTTTATCCCCTCCCCCTTCTCCCAGCTTTACCCTGGCCTTAAATCTATTTGATTTCCAGCTCTTCCCAGTTCTGATGAAAGGTCATCGACCTGAAACGTCAACTCTCTTTCTCTCTCCACGGATGCTGCCTGGCCTGCTGAGTTTTTCCAGCGTTTTCTGTTGTTACCTCTTATTTCTATGTTCTTGTGTACTTATATTCTTAGAAGCAAACTCCAGCCAATCCTGAGCGAGGACGCAGTGTGCCCTGGTTAGTGTGTTAATACTGTGGCCAATCACAGCGCGGGTTTCAGAGTGAGCGGCTGAGAGTGAGCGGAGCCCGGGCCTCCCCTCACGGACCCTGCTCCCCTATATCAGCGCAGTCAATAATCCCCAGACACAGAGAGCTACGAACCATCGTCTACTCCCGAACCAATCACTTTGCTTTTTCTTCTGACAATTTCATCGGAATCTGAAATGAAAACCGGTTTTCGATTATAAAATGGGAAATGAATGTGAAAGGTTCACAATTTAAAAGTGTGTCCCTGTCGCACGCTCCTTTTTGCTCACACTCACACATTGCACTACCCACTGAACCGGTCACCTCCCCACTGTCACCATAAGCTGATCCACAGCACAGGATCCGGTCCCCCCGAGGGATCACTGCCCGGGGGTGAGACTGTCCTGAACCCGCACTCTCTGCCCTCCCGGCTCTTCAGATACAGGAACAGTGAGCCGAGCACTGACTCCGAGCTCTGAGCTTTGGGTTTCCATCCAAGGTCAATGGACCAAAACCGCTTCCCAGAGTCATTAGTACAATCGCCATTAGATTATTGAATAATGATTGTTAGAAATAGCGACATATTCAAATAGTGAATATAGATACCTCGAGCCTCAGAGCGACTCTCTTTTTCTAAAGAATCTGGAATAGAAAGAAGAGAATTTCAGTTCACCAATCACAGAAAAGCCTCTGGGTCCAGTTATCAGAATAGTTTCTCCTGTGAGGGTGGGATTAATTCCCCCCTCGGTCTCTCCTCACACACCGAGGTCTTGTCTAAAGCACAGTCAATAATCACATTGCAATTCCCAGTTTTAGATTTGGTCTCAGAGGACAGGCAGATAATGAGAGAGCCTGGAATGGAGAAACAGTAGACGGACTGACACTGTCCCGGCACACGTCCCAATCCAATAAACCCTGGGATTGTCCACTCACTGGCATTGTGGTTGTTCTTGTTCCGTTTTCCAATTTCGTCCGAATCGGAATGAGAAATAACAAAGCAAGGTTTGTTCAGTAAAGATTCGATTTGAAATGGAAACGTGCTGGAACTGGTGGCTCCATTGAGTTCTCGTTAAACGGGTGTGAAGGGTCAGCGAGCGGGGGCTTTGTGTTTCCCACACAGACCCGTGCCCAGATCTCCCAGGTCACCTGAGCGGTTTGGTGTGGTCCTCAGCTCCCGCTACATCACCCCGAGATTCAGCCAATCCAGGACCTCGGGACAGAACCTGGACTGGACCCAGAGTGACCGTCCGGCTCTGCACTGGGAGTGGATTGGGATCAAGTAGCAGAAAGCTGCTGACTCCATTCAGAACAGACATTGATCAACAAGACTGCAATCTCTGGTTAAACCCCGACAATCGGTGATGGATTATTGTAATATCAGAGTAAATACCTCTCTCCGCAGAGTGACTCTCCCTCTGGGAAGCATCTGGAATAGAAAGAAGAGAATTTCAGTTCACAAATCACAGGAAAGCCTCTGTGTCCAGTTATCAATAGTTTTAAAACTGTCCCTCCCGTTTTACTGACATTTAAATGTGTAACCGTGACGTCTTGTTCAATGATCAGGATAAATACCTTTAGTATCGGGCCCACTCTCATTCTCTGCAGAGTCTGAAACAGAAGGAACAGAATTTCAGTTTCCAGACCACATGTTCAGTTATCCAAACAGTTTTCAAAGACCCCACTCCCACTGCAAACACCCACACTCTCAGCACTCGGGCAGGAGACATCTCCAGAGATAGTTTTACATAGAATTACACAGAAATTACAGCACAGAAACAGGCCATTCGGCCCAACTGGTCCCTGCCGGTGTTTATGCTCCACACGAGCCTCCTCCCGCCCCTCTTCATCTCACCCCATCAACATAACCTTCTATTCCTTTCTCCCTCATGTGTTTATCCAGCCTCCCCTTAAATGCATCTATACGATTCACCTCAACCACTCCCTGTGGTCGTGAGTTCCACATTCTCACCACTCTCTGGGTAAAGAAGTTTCTCCTGAATTCCCTATTGGATTTATTAGTGACTATCTTATATTTATGGCCCCTAGTTTTAGATTCTCTGACAAGTGGAAACATCTTCTCTACGTCTACCATATGAAACCGTTTCATAATCTTAAAGACCTCTATCAGGTCATCCCTCAGTCTTCTCTCTTCTAGTGAAAAGAGCCCCAGCCAGTTCAATCTTTCCTGATTGTTGTAACCTCTCAGTTCTGCTATCATCCATGTAAATCTTTTCTGCCCCTTCAACATTGCCTTAGTCTTAGTTATGCTGCGGATGTGTGGTCGGAAGCTCATTTCAGGGTCAAATATGACACCACGGTTGCGAACAGTGTGATTCAGTCTCAGACAGATGTTAGGGAGTGGGATGGAGTCAGTGGCTCGGGAACGGAGTTTGTGGAGGGGACCGAAAACAATATCCATTCTGCTGCTTGTCCCCTGACTCCACGTGTATCTGACGTCATTTCAATAAAGAGTTTGTTAATCCTCACGGACCCTGCTCCCCTATATCAGCGCAGTCAATAATCCCCAGACACAGAGAGCTACAAACCATCGTCTGCTCCCGAACCAATCACTTTGCTTTTTCTTCGGACAATTTCATCGGAATCTGAAATGAAAACCGGTTTTCGATTATAAAATGGGAAATGAATGTGAAAGGTTCACAATTTAAAAGTGTGTCCCTGTCGCACGCTCCTTTTTGCTCACACTCACACATTGCACTACCCACTGAACCGGTCACCTCCCCACTGTCACCATAAGCTGATCCACAGCACAGGATCCGGTCCCCCCGAGGGATCACTGCCCGGGGGTGAGACTGTCCTGAACCCGCACTCTCTGCCCTCCCGGCTCTTCAGATACAGGAACAGTGAGCCGAGCACTGACTCCGAGCTCTGAGCTTTGGGTTTCCATCCAAGGTCAATGGACCAAAACCGCTTCCCAGAGTCATTAGTACAATCGCCATTAGATTATTGAATAATGATTGTTAGAAATAGCGACATATTCAAATAATGAATATAGATACCTCGAGCCTCAGAGCGACTCTCTTTTTCTAAAGAATCTGGAATAGAAAGAAGAGAATTTCAGTTCACCAATCACAGGAAAGCCTCTGTCCAGTTATCAGAATAGTTCAAAACTCTCCCTCCCGTTTTAGTGACATTTAAATGTGTAACCGTGACGTCTTGTTCAAAGATCAGGATAAATACCTTTAGTATCGGGCCCACTCTCATTCTCTGCAGAGTCTGAAACAGAAGGAACAGAATTTCAGTTTCCAGACCACATGTTCAGTTATCCGAACAGTTTTCAAAGACCCCACTCCCACTGCAAACACCCACACTCAGCACTCGAGCAGGTGACATCTCCAGAGATAGTTTTACATCATTAAAAAGAGTTTGTTAATCAACAACAACAACAACAACTTGTATTTATACAGCGCCTTTAACGTAGTAAAATGTCCCAAGGCGCTGCACAGGAGTATTTTAAGACAACAAATTTGACACCGAGCCACATAAGGAGAAATTAGGGCAGGTGACCAAAAGCTTGGTCAAAGAGGTGGGTTTTGAAGAGTGTCTTAAAGGAGGAAAGAGAGGTAGCGAGACGGAGAGGTTTAGGCAGGGAATTCCAGAGCTTAGGGTCTAGGCAACAGAAGGCACGGCCACCAATGGTTGAGCGATAATAATCGGGGATGCTCAAGAGGGCAGAATTAGAGGAGCGCAGATATCTCGGGGGGGGGGGGGGGTTGTGGGGCTGGAGGAGATTACAGAGATAGGGAGGAGCGAGGCCATGGAGGGATTTGAAAACAAGGATGAGAATTTTGAAATCGAGGCGTTGCTTAACCGGGAGCCAATGTAGGTCAGTGAGCACAGGGGTGATGGGTGAACGGGACTTGGTGCGAGTTAGGACATGGGCAGCCGAGTTTTGGATGACATCAAGTTTACGTAGGGTAGAATGTGGGTGGCCAGCCAGGAGTGCGTTGGAATAGTCGGTCTGGAGGTAACAAAGGCATGGATGAGGGTTTCAGCGGCAGATGAGCTGAGGCAGGGGCAGAGACGGGCGATGTTACGGAGGTGGAAGTAGGTGGTCTTAGTTATGGTGCAGATATGTGGTCGGAAGCTCATTTCTGCTGAAATGATCTCTTTGTGATTAAATATCAATTGTAGATGTGGTGGGTTTCAGAGCCTGGTTCAGGCAGATTATCCAACCGGCTCTCTATTGGGACTGGATCAGGATTGACTCCACCAGGAAGCCCTGACTCCATCCAGAAAGTCCACAGAGCAACAACAATTCTCGTATTTAAGGATCTGGAATAAATCCTCGGGCTGTTTCTGTTCCGTTCTCCTAACGGTTTATAAAAGTCTCGCTCCTGTTACAAAGACTGAGCTCCCCCAGCACTTGGGTAGGAGCTGGGAATATTCTCTTCTAAACTCCGCCCTTAATGGGCTTCAGAGATCAGACTGGACGTTTAGAAGACGTGCAACACTTGATTGGCATCCCATCCACCACCTTAAACATTCACTCCCTCCGCCACCGGCGCACCGTGGCTGCAGTGTGGACCATCTGCAAGATGCACTGCAGCAACTCGCCAAGGCTTCTTCGGCAGCACCTCCCAAACCCGCCACCTCTTCCACCTAGAAGGACAAGGGCAGCAGGCGCATGGGAACACCAGCACCTCCAAGTTCCCCTCCAAGTCACACACCATCCTGACTTGGAAATATATCGGCCGTTCCTTCATCGTCGCTGGGTCAAAATCCTGGAACTCCCTCCCTAACAGCACTGTGGGAGCACCTTCACCACACGGACTGCAGCGGTTCAAGAAGGCGGCTCACCACCACCTTCTCAAGGGAAATTAGGGATGGGCAATAAATGCCGGCCTTGACAGCGACGCCCACATCCCAGGAACGAATAAAAAAGAAAAACCACAGTCACTGTAACCCCAGCACCCGTGTACCAGGCCCAGGGCTAACCAGAAATGGAATGTTGACCTTTATTACAAGGGGTTGGAGTACAAGAGTAAAGAAGTCTTACTACAATTGTACAGGACCTTGGTTGAGACCACACCTGGAGTACTGTGTCTCCTTATCTGAGAAAGGACCTACATACCTTAGAGGTGGTGCAATGAATGTTCACTAGATTGATCCCTGGGATGAGAGGGCTGTCCTATGATGAGAGATTGTGTAGAATGGGCCTATACTCTCTGGAGTTTAGAAGAATGAGAGGTGATCTCATTGAAACATACAAGATTCTGAGGGGGATTGACAGGGTAGATGCTGAGAGGTTGTTTCCCCTGGCTGGAGAGTCTAGAACTAGGTGGCATAGTCTCAGGATAAGGGGTCGGCCATTTAAGACTGAGATGAGGAGGAATTTCTTCACTCAGAGGGTTGTGAATCTTTGGAATTCTCTGCCCCAGAGAGCTGTGGATGCTGAGTCTTTGAGTATATTCAAGGCTGAGATAGATACAATTTTGGACTCTAGGGGAATCAAGGGATATGGGGATCAGGCGGGAACGTGGAGTTGAGGTAGATGATCAGCCATGATCTCATTGAATGGTGGAGCAGGCTCGAGGGGCTGAATGGCCAACTCCTCTTATTTCTATGTTCTTGTGTACTTATATTCTTAGAAGCAAACTCCAGCCAATCCTGAGCGAGGACGCAGTGTGCCCTGGTTAGTGTGTTAATACTGTGGCCAATCACAGCGCGGGTTTCAGAGTGAGCGGCTGAGAGTGAGCGGAGCCCGGGCCTCCCCTCACGGACCCTGCTCCCCTATATCAGCGCAGTCAATAATCCCCAGACACAGAGAGCTACGAACCATCGTCTACTCCCGAACCAATCACTTTGCTTTTTCTTCTGACAATTTCATCGGAATCTGAAATGAAAACCGGTTTTCGATTATAAAATGGGAAATGAATGTGAAAGGTTCACAATTTAAAAGTGTGTCCCTGTCGCACGCTCCTTTTTGCTCACACTCACACATTGCACTACCCACTGAACCGGTCACCTCCCCACTGTCACCATAAGCTGATCCACAGCACAGGATCCGGTCCCCCCGAGGGATCACTGCCCGGGGGTGAGACTGTCCTGAACCCGCACTCTCTGCCCTCCCGGCTCTTCAGATACAGGAACAGTGAGCCGAGCACTGACTCCGAGCTCTGAGCTTTGGGTTTCCATCCAAGGTCAATGGACCAAAACCGCTTCCCAGAGTCATTAGTACAATCGCCATTAGATTATTGAATAATGATTGTTAGAAATAGCGACATATTCAAATAATGAATATAGATACCTCGAGCCTCAGAGCGACTCTCTTTTTCTAAAGAATCTGGAATAGAAAGAAGAGAATTTCAGTTCACCAATCACAGAAAAGCCTCTGGGTCCAGTTATCAGAATAGTTTCTCCTGTGAGGGTGGGATTAATTCCCCCCTCGGTCTCTCCTCACACACCGAGGTCTTGTCTAAAGCACAGTCAATAATCACATTGCAATTCCCAGTTTTAGATTTGGTCTCAGAGGACAGGCAGATAATGAGAGAGCCTGGAATGGAGAAACAGTAGACGGACTGACACTGTCCCGGCACACGTCCCAATCCAATAAACCCTGGGATTGTCCACTCACTGGCATTGTGGTTGTTCTTGTTCCGTTTTCCAATTTCGTCCGAATCGGAATGAGAAATAACAAAGCAAGGTTTGTTCAGTAAAGATTCGATTTGAAATGGAAACGTGCTGGAACTGGTGGCTCCATTGAGTTCTCGTTAAACGGGTGTGAAGGGTCAGCGAGCGGGGGCTTTGTGTTTCCCACACAGACCCGTGCCCAGATCTCCCAGGTCACCTGAGCGGTTTGGTGTGGTCCTCAGCTCCCGCTACATCACCCCGAGATTCAGCCAATCCAGGACCTCGGGACAGAACCTGGACTGGACCCAGAGTGACCGTCCGGCTCTGCACTGGGAGTGGATTGGGATCAAGTAGCAGAAAGCTGCTGACTCCATTCAGAACAGACATTGATCAACAAGACTGCAATCTCTGGTTAAACCCCGACAATCGGTGATGGATTATTGTAATATCAGAGTAAATACCTCTCTCCGCAGAGTGACTCTCCCTCTGGGAAGCATCTGGAATAGAAAGAAGAGAATTTCAGTTCACAAATCACAGGAAAGCCTCTGTGTCCAGTTATCAATAGTTTTAAAACTGTCCCTCCCGTTTTACTGACATTTAAATGTGTAACCGTGACGTCTTGTTCAATGATCAGGATAAATACCTTTAGTATCGGGCCCACTCTCATTCTCTGCAGAGTCTGAAACAGAAGGAACAGAATTTCAGTTTCCAGACCACATGTTCAGTTATCCAAACAGTTTTCAAAGACCCCACTCCCACTGCAAACACCCACACTCTCAGCACTTGGGCAGGAGACATCTCCAGAGATAGTTTTACATAGAATTACACAGAAATTACAGCACAGAAACAGGCCATTCGGCCCAACTGGTCCCTGCCGGTGTTTATGCTCCACACGAGCCTCCTCCCGCCCCTCTTCATCTCACCCCATCAACATAACCTTCTATTCCTTTCTCCCTCATGTGTTTATCCAGCCTCCCCTTAAATGCATCTATACGATTCACCTCAACCACTCCCTGTGGTCGTGAGTTCCACATTCTCACCACTCTCTGGGTAAAGAAGTTTCTCCTGAATTCCCGATTGGATTTATTATTGACTATCTTATATTTATGGCCCCTAGTTTTAGATTCTCTGACAAGTGGAAACATCTTCTCTACGTCTACCATATGAAACCGTTTCATAATCTTAAAGACCTCTATCAGGTCATCCCTCAGTCTTCTCTCTTCTAGTGAAAAGAGCCCCAGCCAGTTCAATCTTTCCTGATTGTTGTAACCTCTCAGTTCTGCTATCATCCATGTAAATCTTTTCTGCCCCTTCAACATTGCCTTAGTCTTAGTTATGCTGCGGATGTGTGGTCGGAAGCTCATTTCAGGGTCAAATATGACACCACGGTTGCGAACAGTGTGATTCAGTCTCAGACAGATGTTAGGGAGTGGGATGGAGTCAGTGGCTCGGGAACGGAGTTTGTGGAGGGGACCGAAAACAATATCCATTCTGCTGCTTGTCCCCTGACTCCACGTGTATCTGACGTCATTTCAATAAAGAGTTTGTTAATCCTCACGGACCCTGCTCCCCTATATCAGCGCAGTCAATAATCCCCAGACACAGAGAGCTACAAACCATCGTCTGCTCCCGAACCAATCACTTTGCTTTTTCTTCGGACAATTTCATCGGAATCTGAAATGAAAACCGGTTTTCGATTATAAAATGGGAAATGAATGTGAAAGGTTCACAATTTAAAAGTGTGTCCCTGTCGCACGCTCCTTTTTGCTCACACTCACACATTGCACTACCCACTGAACCGGTCACCTCCCCACTGTCACCATAAGCTGATCCACAGCACAGGATCCGGTCCCCCCGAGGGATCACTGCCCGGGGGTGAGACTGTCCTGAACCCGCACTCTCTGCCCTCCCGGCTCTTCAGATACAGGAACAGTGAGCCGAGCACTGACTCCGAGCTCTGAGCTTTGGGTTTCCATCCAAGGTCAATGGACCAAAACCGCTTCCCAGAGTCATTAGTACAATCGCCATTAGATTATTGAATAATGATTGTTAGAAATAGCGACATATTCAAATAATGAATATAGATACCTCGAGCCTCAGAGCGACTCTCTTTTTCTAAAGAATCTGGAATAGAAAGAAGAGAATTTCAGTTCACCAATCACAGGAAAGTCTCTGTACAGTTATCAGAATAGTTTAAAACTCTCCCTCCCGTTTTAGTGACATTTAAATGTGTAACCGTGACGTCTTGTTCAAAGATCAGGATAAATACCTTTAGTATCGGGCCCACTCTCATTCTCTGCAGAGTCTGAAACAGAAGGAACAGAATTTCAGTTTCCAGACCACATGTTCAGTTATCCGGATGGTTTTCAAAGACCCCACTCCCACTGCAAACACCCACACTCAGCACTCGAGCAGGAGACATCTCCAGAGATAGTTTTACATCATTAAAAAGAGTTTGTTAATCAACAACAACAACAACAACTTGTATTTATACAGCGCCTTTAACGTAGTAAAATGTCCCAAGGCGCTGCACAGGAGTATTTTAAGACAACAAATTTGACACCGAGCCACATAAGGAGAAATTAGGGCAGGTAACCAAAAGCTTGGTCAAAGAGGTGGGTTTTGAAGAGTGTCTTAAAGGAGGAAAGAGAGGTAGCGAGACGGAGAGGTTTAGGCAGGGAATTCCAGAGCTTAGGGTCTAGGCAACAGAAGGCACGGCCACCAATGGTTGAGCGATAATAATCGGGGATGCTCAAGAGGGCAGAATTAGAGGAGCGCAGATATCTCGGGGGGGGGGGGGGGGGTTGTGGGGCTGGAGGAGATTACAGAGATAGGGAGGAGCGAGGCCATGGAGGGATTTGAAAACAAGGATGAGAATTTTGAAATCGAGGCGTTGCTTAACCGGGAGCCAATGTAGGTCAGTGAGCACAGGGGTGATGGGTGAACGGGACTTGGTGCGAGTTAGGACACGGGCAGCCGAGTTTTGGATGACATCAAGTTTACGTAGGGTAGAATGTGGGAGGGCAGCCAGGAGTGCGTTGGAATAGTCGGTCTGGAGGTAACAAAGGCATGGATGAGGGTTTCAGCGGCAGATGAGCTGAGGCAGGGGCAGAGACGGGCGATGTTACGGAGGTGGAAGTAGGTGGTCTTAGTTATGGTGCAGATATGTGGTCGGAAGCTCATTTCTGCTGAAATGATCTCTTTGTGATTAAATATCAATTGTAGATGTGGTGGGTTTCAGAGCCTGGTTCAGGCAGATTATCCAACCGGCTCTCTATTGGGACTGGATCAGGATTGACTCCACCAGGAAGCCCTGACTCCATCCAGAAAGTCCACAGAGCAACAACAATTCTCGTATTTAAGGATCTGGAATAAATCCTCGGGCTGTTTCTGTTCCGTTCTCCTAACGGTTTATAAAAGTCTCGCTCCTGTTACAAAGACTGAGCTCCCCCAGCACTTGGGTAGGAGCTGGGAATATTCTCTTCTAAACTCCGCCCTTAATGGGCTTCAGAGATCAGACTGGACGTTTAGAAGACGTGCAACACTTGATTGGCATCCCATCCACCACCTTAAACATTCACTCCCTCCGCCACCGGCGCACCGTGGCTGCAGTGTGGACCATCTGCAAGATGCACTGCAGCAACTCGCCAAGGCTTCTTCGGCAGCACCTCCCAAACCCGCCACCTCTTCCACCTAGAAGGACAAGGGCAGCAGGCGCATGGGAACACCAGCACCTCCAAGTTCCCCTCCAAGTCACACACCATCCTGACTTGGAAATATATCGGCCGTTCCTTCATCGTCGCTGGGTCAAAATCCTGGAACTCCCTCCCTAACAGCACTGTGGGAGCACCTTCACCACACGGACTGCAGCGGTTCAAGAAGGCGGCTCACCACCACCTTCTCAAGGGAAATTAGGGATGGGCAATAAATGCCGGCCTTGACAGCGACGCCCACATCCCAGGAACGAATAAAAAAGAAAAACCACAGTCACTGTAACCCCAGCACCCGTGTACCAGGCCCAGGGCTAACCAGAAATGGAATGTTGACCTTTATTACAAGGGGTTGGAGTACAAGAGTAAAGAAGTCTTACTACAATTGTACAGGACCTTGGTTGAGACCACACCTGGAGTACTGTGTCTCCTTATCTGAGAAAGGACCTACATACCTTAGAGGTGGTGCAATGAATGTTCACTAGATTGATCCCTGGGATGAGAGGGTTGTCCTATGAGGAAGATTGTGTAGAATGGGCCTATACTCTCTGGAGTTTAGAAGAATGAGAGGTGATCTCATTGAAACATACAAGATTCTGAGGGGGATTGACAGGGTAGATGCTGAGAGGTTGTTTCCCCTGGCTGGAGAGTCTGGAAATAGGTGGCATAGTCTCAGGATAAGGGGTCGACCATTTAAGACTGAGATGAGGAGGAATTTCTTCACTCAGAGGGTTGTGAATCTTTGGAATTCTCTGCCCCAGAGAGCTGTGGATGCTGAGTCTTTGAGTATATTCAAGGCTGAGATAGATACAATTTTGGACTCTAGGGGAATCAAGGGATATGGGGATCAGGCGGGAACGTGGAGTTGAGGTAGATGATCAGCCATGATCTCATTGAATGGTGGAGCAGGCTCGAGGGGCTGAATGGCCAACTCCTCTTATTTCTATGTTCTTGTGTACTTATATTCTTAGAAGCAAACTCCAGCCAATCCTGAGCGAGGACGCAGTGTGCCCTGGTTAGTGTGTTAATACTGTGGCCAATCACAGCGCGGGTTTCAGAGTGAGCGGCTGAGAGTGAGCGGAGCCCGGGCCTCCCCTCACGGACCCTGCTCCCCTATATCAGCGCAGTCAATAATCCCCAGACACAGAGAGCTACGAACCATCGTCTACTCCCGAACCAATCACTTTGCTTTTTCTTCTGACAATTTCATCGGAATCTGAAATGAAAACCGGTTTTCGATTATAAAATGGGAAATGAATGTGAAAGGTTCACAATTTAAAAGTGTGTCCCTGTCGCACGCTCCTTTTTGCTCACACTCACACATTGCACTACCCACTGAACCGGTCACCTCCCCACTGTCACCATAAGCTGATCCACAGCACAGGATCCGGTCCCCCCGAGGGATCACTGCCCGGGGGTGAGACTGTCCTGAACCCGCACTCTCTGCCCTCCCGGCTCTTCAGATACAGGAACAGTGAGCCGAGCACTGACTCCGAGCTCTGAGCTTTGGGTTTCCATCCAAGGTCAATGGACCAAAACCACTTCCCAGAGTCATTAGTACAATCGCCATTAGATTATTGAATAATGATTGTTAGAAATAGCGACATATTCAAATAATGAATATAGATACCTCGAGCCTCAGAGCGACTCTCTTTTTCTAAAGAATCTGGAATAGAAAGAAGAGAATTTCAGTTCACCAATCACAGAAAAGCCTCTGGGTCCAGTTATCAGAATAGTTTCTCCTGTGAGGGTGGGATTAATTCCCCCCTCGGTCTCTCCTCACACACCGAGGTCTTGTCTAAAGCACAGTCAATAATCACATTGCAATTCCCAGTTTTAGATTTGGTCTCAGAGGACAGGCAGATAATGAGAGAGCCTGGAATGGAGAAACAGTAGACGGACTGACACTGTCCCGGCACACGTCCCAATCCAATAAACCCTGGGATTGTCCACTCACTGGCATTGTGGTTGTTCTTGTTCCGTTTTCCAATTTCGTCCGAATCGGAATGAGAAATAACAAAGCAAGGTTTGTTCAGTAAAGATTCGATTTGAAATGGAAACGTGCTGGAACTGGTGGCTCCATTGAGTTCTCGTTAAACGGGTGTGAAGGGTCAGCGAGCGGGGGCTTTGTGTTTCCCACACAGACCCGTGCCCAGATCTCCCAGGTCACCTGAGCGGTTTGGTGTGGTCCTCAGCTCCCGCTACATCACCCCGAGATTCAGCCAATCCAGGACCTCGGGACAGAACCTGGACTGGACCCAGAGTGACCGTCCGGCTCTGCACTGGGAGTGGATTGGGATCAAGTAGCAGAAAGCTGCTGACTCCATTCAGAACAGACATTGATCAACAAGACTGCAATCTCTGGTTAAACCCCGACAATCGGTGATGGATTATTGTAATATCAGAGTAAATACCTCTCTCCGCAGAGTGACTCTCCCTCTGGGAAGCATCTGGAATAGAAAGAAGAGAATTTCAGTTCACAAATCACAGGAAAGCCTCTGTGTCCAGTTATCAATAGTTTTAAAACTGTCCCTCCCGTTTTACTGACATTTGAATGTGTAACCGTGACGTCTTGTTCAATGATCAGGATAAATACCTTTAGTATCGGGCCCACTCTCATTCTCTGCAGAGTCTGAAACAGAAGGAACAGAATTTCAGTTTCCAGACCACATGTTCAGTTATCCAAACAGTTTTCAAAGACCCCACTCCCACTGCAAACACCCACACTCTCAGCACTCGGGCAGGAGACATCTCCAGAGATAGTTTTACATAGAATTACACAGAAATTACAGCACAGAAACAGGCCATTCGGCCCAACTGGTCCCTGCCGGTGTTTATGCTCCACACGAGCCTCCTCCCGCCCCTCTTCATCTCACCCCATCAACATAACCTTCTATTCCTTTCTCCCTCATGTGTTTATCCAGCCTCCCCTTAAATGCATCTATACGATTCACCTCAACCACTCCCTGTGGTCGTGAGTTCCACATTCTCACCACTCTCTGGGTAAAGAAGTTTCTCCTGAATTCCCTATTGGATTTATTAGTGACTATCTTATATTTATGGCCCCTAGTTTTAGATTCTCTGACAAGTGGAAACATCTTCTCTACGTCTACCATATGAAACCGTTTCATAATCTTAAAGACCTCTATCAGGTCATCCCTCAGTCTTCTCTCTTCTAGTGAAAAGAGCCCCAGCCAGTTCAATCTTTCCTGATTGTTGTAACCTCTCAGTTCTGCTATCATCCATGTAAATCTTTTCTGCCCCTTCAACATTGCCTTAGTCTTAGTTATGCTGCGGATGTGTGGTCGGAAGCTCATTTCAGGGTCAAATATGACACCACGGTTGCGAACAGTGTGATTCAGTCTCAGACAGATGTTAGGGAGTGGGATGGAGTCAGTGGCTCGGGAACGGAGTTTGTGGAGGGGACCGAAAACAATATCCATTCTGCTGCTTGTCCCCTGACTCCACGTGTATCTGACGTCATTTCAATAAAGAGTTTGTTAATCCTCACGGACCCTGCTCCCCTATATCAGCGCAGTCAATAATCCCCAGACACAGAGAGCTACAAACCATCGTCTGCTCCCGAACCAATCACTTTGCTTTTTCTTCGGACAATTTCATCGGAATCTGAAATGAAAACCGGTTTTCGATTATAAAATGGGAAATGAATGTGAAAGGTTCACAATTTAAAAGTGTGTCCCTGTCGCACGCTCCTTTTTGCTCACACTCACACATTGCACTACCCACTGAACCGGTCACCTCCCCACTGTCACCATAAGCTGATCCACAGCACAGGATCCGGTCCCCCCGAGGGATCACTGCCCGGGGGTGAGACTGTCCTGAACCCGCACTCTCTGCCCTCCCGGCTCTTCAGATACAGGAACAGTGAGCCGAGCACTGACTCCGAGCTCTGAGCTTTGGGTTTCCATCCAAGGTCAATGGACCAAAACCGCTTCCCAGAGTCATTAGTACAATCGCCATTAGATTATTGAATAATGATTGTTAGAAATAGCGACATATTCAAATAATGAATATAGATACCTCGAGCCTCAGAGCGACACTCTTTTTCTAAAGAATCTGGAATAGAAAGAAGAGAATTTCAGTTCACCAATCACAGGAAAGTCTCTGTCCAGTTATCAGAATAGTTCAAAACTCTCCCTCCCGTTTTAGTGACATTTAAATGTGTAACCGTGACGTCTTGTTCAAAGATCAGGATAAATACCTTTAGTATCGGGCCCACTCTCATTCTCTGCAGAGTCTGAAACAGAAGGAACAGAATTTCAGTTTCCAGACCACATGTTCAGTTATCCGGACGGTTTTCAAAGACCCCACTCCCACTGCAAACACCCACACTCTCAGCACTCGGGCAGGTGACATCTCCAGAGATAGTTTTACATCATTAAAAAGAGTTTGTTAATCAACAACAACAACAACAACTTGTATTTATACAGCGCCTTTAACGTAGTAAAACGTCCCAAGGCGCTTCACAGGAGTATTTTAAGACAACAAATTTGACACCGAGCCACATAAGGAGAAATTAGGGCAGGTGACCAAAAGCTTGGTCAAAGAGGTGGGTTTTGAAGAGTGTCTTAAAGGAGGAAAGAGAGGTAGCGAGACGGAGAGGTTTAGGCAGGGAATTCCAGAGCTTAGGGTCTAGGCAACAGAAGGCACGGCCACCAATGGTTGAGCGATAATAATCGGGGATGCTCAAGAGGGCAGAATTGGAGGAGCGCAGATATCTCGGGGCGGGGGGGGGCGGTTGTGGGGCTGGAGGAGATTACAGAGATAGGGAGGAGCGAGGCCATGGAGGGATTTGAAAACAAGGATGAGAATTTTGAAATCGAGGCGTTGCTTAACCAGGAACCAATGTAGGTCAGTGAGCACAGGGGTGATGGGTGAACGGGACTTGGTGCGAGTTAGGACACGGGCAGCCGAGTTTTGGATGACATCAAGTTTACGTAGGGTAGAATGTGGGAGGCCGGCCAGGAGAGCGTTGGAATAGTCGGTCTGGAGGTAACAAAGGCATGGATGAGGGTTTCAGCGGCAGATGAGCTGAGGCAGGGGCAGAGACGGGCGATGTTACGGAGGTGGAAGTAGGTGGTGTTAGTTATGGTGCAGACATGTGGTCGGAAGCTCATTTCTGCTGAAATGATCTCTTTGTGATTAAATCTCAATTGTAGATGTGGTGGGTTTCAGAGCCTGGTTCAGGCAGATTATCCAACCGGCTCTCTATTGGGACTGGATCAGGATTGACTCCACCAGGAAGCCCTGACTCCATCCAGAAAGTCCATAGAGCAACAACAATTCTCGTATTTAAGGATCTGGAATAAATCCTCGGGCTGTTTCTGTTCCGTTCTCCTAACGGTTTATAAAAGTCTCGCTCCTGTTACAAAGACTGAGCTCCCCCAGCACTTGGGTAGGAGCTGGGAATATTCTCTTCTAAACTCCGCCCTTAATGGGCTTCAGAGATCAGACTGGACGTTTAGAAGACGTGCAACAGTTGATTGGCATCCCATCCACCACCTTAAACATACACTCCCTCCACCACCGGCGCACCGTGGCTGCAGTGTGCACCATCTACAAGATGCACTGCAGCAACTCGCCAAGGCTTCTTCGGCAGCACCTCCCAAACCCGTGACCTCTTCCACTTAGAAGGACAAGGGCAGCAGGCGCATGGGAACACCACCACCTCCAAGATCCCCTCCAAGTCACACACCATCCTGACTTGGAAATATATCGGCCGTTCCTTCAAAGTCGCTGGGTCAAAATCCTGGAACTCCCTCCCTAACAGCACTGTGGGAGCACCTTCACCACACGGACTGCAGCAGTTCAAGAAGGCGGCTCACCACCACCTTCTCAAGGGAAATTAGGGATGGGCAATAAATGCCGGCCTTGACAGCGACGCCCACATCCCAGGAACGAATAAAAAAGAAAAACCACAGTCACTGTAACCCCAGCACCCGTGTACCAGGCCCAGGGCTAACCAGAAATGGAATGTTGACCTTTATTACAAGGGGTTGGAGTACAAGAGTAAAGAAGTCTTACTACAATTGTACAGGACCTTGGTGAGACCACACCTGGAGTACTGTGTCTCCTTATCTGAGAAAGGACCTACATACCTTAGAGGTGGTGCAATGAATGTTCACTAGATTGATCCCTGGGATGAGAGGGTTGTCCTGTGAGGAAGATTGTGTAGAAGGGGCCTATACTCTCTGGGGTTTAGAAGAATGAGAGGTGATCTCATTGAAACATACAAGATTCTGAGGGGGATTGACAGGGTAGATGCTGAGAGGTTGTTTCCCCTGGCTGGAGAGTCTAGAACTAGGGGGCATAGTCTCAGGATAAGGGGTCGGCCATTTAAGACTGAGATGAGGAGGAATTTCTTCACTCAGAGGGTTGTGAATCTTTGGAATTCTCTGCCCCAGAGAGCTGTGGATGCTGAGTCTTTGAGTATATTCAAGGCTGAGATAGATAGATTTTCGGATTCATGGGGAATCAAGGGATATGGGGAGCAGGTGGGTAAGTGGAGTTGGGTTCGATGATAAGCCATGATCTCATTGAATGGTGGAGCAGGCTCGAGGGGCCGAATGGCCGACTCCTCTTATTTCTATGTTCTTGTGTACTTATATTCTTAGAAGCAAACTCCAGCCAATCCTGAGCGAGGACGCAGTGTGCCCTGGTTAGTGTGTTAATACTGTGGCCAATCACAGCGCGGGTTTCAGAGTGAGCGGCTGAGAGGGAGCGGAGCCCGGGCCTCCCCTCACGGACCCTGCTCCCCTATATCAGCGCAGTCAATAATCCCCAGACACAGAGAGCTACGAACCATCGTCTGCTCCCGAACCAATCACTTTGCTTTTTCTTCGGACAATTTCATCGGAATCTGAAATGAAAACCGGTTTTCGATTATAAAATGGCAAATGAATGTGAAAGGTTCACAATTTAAAAGCGTGTCCCTGTCGCACCTTCCTTTTTGCTCACACTCACACATTGCACTACCCACTGAACCGGTCACCTCCCCACTGTCACCATAAGCTGATCCACAGCACAGGATCCGGTCCCCCCGAGGGATCACTGCCCGGGGGTGAGACTGTCCTGAACCCGCACTCTCTGCCCTCCCGGCTCTTCAGATACAGGAACAGTGAGCCGAGCACTGACTCCGAGCTCTGAGCTTTGGGTTTCCATCCAAGGTCAATGGACCAAAACCGCTTCCCAGAGTCATTAGTACAATCGCCATTAGATTATTGAATAATGATTGTTAGAAATAGCGACATATTCAAATAATGAATATAGATACCTCGAGCCTCAGAGCGACTCTCTTTTTCTAAAGAATCTGGAATGGTGAAACAGTAGACGGACTGACACTGTCCCGGCACACGTCCCAATCCAATAAACCCTGGGATTGTCCACTCACTGGCATTGTGGTTGTTCTTGTTCCGTTTTCCAATTTCGTCCGAATCTGAATGAAAAATAACAAAGCAAGGTTTGTTCAGTAAAGATTCGATTTGAAATGGAAACGTGCTGGAACTGGTGGCTCCATTGAGTTCTCGTTAAACGGGTGTGAAGGGTCAGCGAGCGAGGGCTCTCTGTTTCCCACAGAGACCCGTGCCCAGATCTCCCAGGTCACCTGAGCGGTTTGGTGTGGTCCTCAGCTCCCGCTACATCACCCTGAGATTTGGCCAATCCAGGACCTCGCGACAGAACCTGGACTGGACCCAGAGTGACCGTCCGGCTCTGCACTGGGAGTGGATTGGGATCAAGTAGCAGAAAGCTGCTGACTCCATTCAGAACAGACATTGATCAATGAGACTGCAATCTCTGGTTAAACCCCGACAATCGGTGATGGATTATTGTAATATCAGAGTAAATACCTCTCTCCGCAGAGTGACTCTCCCTCTGGGAAGCATCTGGAATAGAAAGAAGAGAATTTCAGTTCACAAATCACAGGAAAGTTTCTGTGTCCAGTTATCAATAGTTTTAAAACTGTCCCTCCCGTTTTACTGACATTTAATTGTGTAACCGTGACGTCTTGTTCAATGATCAGGATAAATACCTTTAGTATCGGGCCCACTCTCATTCTCTGCAGAGTCTGAAACAGAAGGAACAGAATTTCAGTTTCCAGACCACATGTTCAGTTATCCAAACAGTTTTCAAAGACCCCACTCCCACTGCAAACACCCACACTCAGCACTTGGGCAGGAGACATCTCCAGAGATAGTTTTACATAGAATTACACAGAAATTACAGCACAGAAACAGGCCATTCGGCCCAACTGGTCCCTGCCGGTGTTTATGCTCCACACGAGCCTCCTCCCGCCCCTCTTCATCTCACCCCATCAACATATCCTTCTATTCCTTTCTCCCTCATGTGTTTATCTCGCTTCCCCTTAAATGCATCTATACTATTCCCCTCAAGCACTCCCATGGTTCACAAAAGAGGTTGAATGTCGAGTCAAGAGGAAAAAGGAAGCGTATGTAAGGATGAGAAAACAAGGTTCAGTTGGGTCGATTGAGGGGTACAAGGTAGCAAGGAATGAGCTAAAAAAAGAGCTTAGGAGAGCTAGGAGGGGGCATGAGAAGTCCTTGGCGGGTCGGATCAAGAAAAACCCCAAGGCTTTTTACTCTTATGTGAGAAATAAAAGAATGACCAGGGTGAGGGTAGGGCCGGTCAAGGACAGTAGTGGGAACTTGTGCATGGAGTCAGAAGAGATAGGAGAGGTGATGAATGAATACTTTTCGTCAGTGTTCACCGAGGAGAGGGGCCATGTTCTTGAGGATAAGAGTGTGATAAAGGTGGATAGGCTGGAGGTGGTAGATGTTCTGAGGGAAGATGTTTTAGCAATTTTGAAGAACCTGAGGGTCGATAAGTCCCCTGGGCCAGATGGGATATATCCTAGGATTCTTTGAGAGGCAAGGGAGGAGATTGCAGAGCCTCTGGCTTTGATCTTTGGGTCCTCACTGTCCACGGGGATGGTGCCAGAGGACTGGAGAGTGGCGAATGTTGTTCCTCTCTTCAAGAAAGGAAATAGGAATGACCCTGGTAATTATAGGCCGGTTAGTCTTACTTCGGTGGTTGGTCAGATAATGGAAAAGGTCCTGAGGGATAGGATTTATGACCATTTGGAAAGGGGCAACTTAATCAGGGATAGTCAACACGGATTCGTGAAGGGTAAGTCTTGCCTAACAAATTTGATTGAATTCTTTGAGGAGGTAACTAAGTGTGTAGATGAAGGTAGAGCAGTTGATGTCGTATACATGGATTTTAGTAAGGCGTTTGATAAGGTTCCCCATGGTCGTCTCATGAAGAAAGTAAGGAGTTGTGGGATAGAGGGAAATTTGGCCGATTGGATAAGTAACTGGCTATCTCATAGAAGGCAGAGGGTGGTGGTGGATGGAACATTTTCGGACTGGAGACCAGTTACCAGCGGTGTGCCACAGGGGTCGGTGCTGGGTCCTCTGCTGTTTGTGATTTTTATCAATGACTTGGAGGAGGGGACTGAAGGGTGGATCAGTAAATTTGCTGATGACACCAAGATTGGTGGAGTAGTGGATGAGGTGGAGGGCAGTTGTAGGCTGCAAAGAGACATTGATAGGATGCAGAGCTGGGCCGAAAAATGGCAGATGGAATTTAACCCTGATAAGTGCGAGGTGATTCATTTTGGTAGGGCAAATTTGAATAAGGATTACAGGGTCAACGGCAGGGTTCTGAGGAACGTGGAGGAGCAGAGGGATCTGGGGGTTCATATCCACAGATCTCTGAAGGTTGCCACTCAAGTGGATAGAGCAGTAAAGAAGGCCTATGGTGTGTTGGCGTTTATTAACAGAGGGTTTGAGTTTAAGAACCGTGAGGTTATGCTGCAACTGTACAGGACCTTGGTGAGACCACATTTGGAATATTGTGTGCAGTTCTAGTCACCTCACTATAGGAAGGACGTGGAAGCATTGGAAAGAGTGCAAAGGAGATTTACCAGGATGCTGCCTGGTTTGGGGGGGAGGTCTTATGAGGAAAGATTGAGGGAGTTGGGGCTTTTCTCTTTAGAGCGGAGGAGGATGAGAGGCGACTTAATAGAGGTTTATAAGATGATGAGGGGGATAGATAGAGTGGATGTTCAGAGACTATTTCCTCGGGTAGAGGCAGCTGTTACAAGGGGGCATAACTATAAGGTGCATGGGGGGAGATATAGAAGGGATGTCCGAGGTAGATTCTTTACTCAGAGAGTGGTTGGGGTGTGGAATGGACTGCCTGCTGTGATAGTGGAGTCGGACACTTTAGGAACTTTCAAGCGGTTATTGGATAAGCACATGGAGCACACCAGAGTGATAGGGAGTGTGATAGCATGATCTTGGTCTCGGACAATGCTCGGCACAACATCGAGGGCCGAAGGGCCTGTACTGTGCTGTACTGTTCTATGTTCTATGTTCTATGTTCCCTGTGGTAGCGAGTTCCACATTCTCACCACTCTCTGGGTAAAGAAGTTTCTCCTGAATTCCCGATTGGATTTATTATTGACTATCTTATATTTATGACCCCTACTTTTAGATTCACTGACAAGTGGAAACATCTTCTCTACGTCTACCATATGAAACCGTTTCATAATCTTAAAGACCTCTATCAGGTCATCCCTCAGTCTTCTCTCTTCTAGTGAAAAGAGCCCCAGCCTGTTCAATCTTTCCTGATAGTTATAACCTCTCAGTTCTGGTATCATCCATGTAAATCTTTTCTGCCCCTTCAACATTGCCTTAGTCTTAGTTATGCTGCGGATATGTGGTCGGAAGCTCATTTCAGGGTCAAATATGACACCACGGTTGCAAACAGTGTGATTCAGAATTAGACAGAAGTTAGGGGGTGGGATGGAGTCAGTGTCTAGGGAACGAAGTTTGTGGAGGGGACCGAAAACAATATCCATTCTGCTACTTGTCCCCTGACTCCACGTGTATCTGACGTCATTTCAATAAAGAGCTTGTTAATCCTCAGGGACCCTGCTCCCCTATATCAGCGCAGTCAATAATCCCCAGACACAGAGAGCTACAAACCATCGTCTGCTCCCGAACCAATCACTTTGCTTTTTCTTCTGACAATTTCATCGGAATCTGAAATGAAAACCGGTTTTCGATTATAAAATGGGAAATGAATGTGAAAGGTTCACAATTTAAAAGTGTGTCCCTTTCGCACCTTCCTTTTTTTTTTACATAGGATATACGGCACTGGAACAGGCCATTCGGCCCAACCAGTCCATGCCGGCGTTTATCCTCCACTCGAGCCTCCTCCCGTCTTTCCTCATCTAAATCTATCAGCATAACCCTCTATTCCCTTCTCCCTCATATGCTTATCCAGCTTTCCCTTAAATTCATCTATATTATTCGCTTCAACCAATCCCTGTGGTAGTGAGTTCCACATTCTCACCACTCTCTGGGTAAAGAAGTTTCTTCTGAATTCCCTATTTGATTTCTTGGTGACTATCTTATATTGAGGGCCTCTAGTTATGCTCTTCCCCACAAGTGGAAACATTCTCTCCATATCCACTCTATCAAAACCTTTCATAATTTTAAAGACCTCTATTAGGTCACCCCTCAGCCTTCTTTTTTCAAGAGAAAAGAGACCCTGCCTGTTCATCCTTTCCTGATATGTATACCCTCGCATTTCTGGCATCATCCTTGTAAATCTTCTCTTCACCCTCTCCAGTGCCTCTATATCCTTTTTATAATATGGCGACCAGAACTGTACGCAGTACTCCAAGTGTGGTCTAACTGAGGTTCGATACAGGTTTAGCATAACTTCCCTACTTTTTAATTCTATACCTCTAGAAATAAACCCTAGTGCTTGGTTTGCTTTTTTTATGGCCTTGCTAACCTGTGTCACAACTTTTAGTGATTTGTGTATCTGTACTCTGAGATCCCTTTGTTCCTCTACCCCACCTAGACTCGCACCCTCCAAGTGATAAGTGACCTCCCTATTCTCCCTACCAAAATGTAATTCCTCACATTTATCTGTGTTGAACTTCATTTGCCAATTATATGCCCATTCTGCAAGTTTATTAATGCTACCCTGTAACTTGTTGCAGTCCTCCTCAGTATTGACTATCCCCCCCAATTTGGTGTCATCCGCAAATGTAGAAATTGTGTTTTTGATTCCAAAGTCTAAATCGTTAATGTCAATTGTGAACAGTGGTCCCAGCACTGATCCTTGTGGAACACCACTACCCACCTTCTGCCATTGTGAATAGCTACCCTTTACTCCTACTCTCTGCTTTCTGTCCTGAAGCCAGCCTGCAATCCATTCTGCTACTTGTCCCCTGACTCTGCATTCTCTGACCTTATTCATCAGTCTATTATGGGATACCTTATCGAAGGCCTTTTTGCTCACACTCACACATTGCACTACCCACTGAACCGGTCACCTCCCCACTGTCACCATAAGCTGATCCACAGCACAGGATCCAGTCCCCCCGAGGGATCACTGCCCGGGGGTGAGACTGTCGTGAACCCGCACTCTCTGCCCTCCCGGCTCTTCAGATACAGGAACAGTGAGCCGAGCACTGACTCCGAGCTCTGAGCTTTGGGTTTCCATCCAAGGTCAATGGACCAAAACCGCTTCCCAGAGTCATTAGTACAATCGCCATTAGATTATTGAATAATGATTGTTAGAAATAGCGACATATTCAAATAATGAATATAGATACCTCGAGCCTCAGAGCGACTCTCTTTTTCTAAAGAATCTGGAATAGAAAGAAGAGAATTTCAGTTCACCAATCACAGGAAAGCCTCTGTGTCCAGTTATCGGAATAGTTTTAAAACTCTCCCTCCCGTTTTAATGACATTTAAATGTGTAACCGTGAGGTCTTGTTCAAAGATCAGGATAAATACCTTTAGTATCGGGCCCACTCTCATTCTCTGCAGAGTCTGAAACAGAAGGAACAGAATTTCAGTTTCCAGACCACATGTTCAGTTATCCGAATGGTTTTCAAAGACCCCACTCCCACTGCAAACACCCACACTCTCAGCACTTATAAGAACATAAGAATTAGGAGCAGGACTCGGCCATTCGGCCCCTCAAGCCTGCTCCGCCATTCAATTAGATCATGGCTGATCCTTGACCTCAACTCCACTTTCCCACCCGATCCCCATATCCCTTGATTCCCCCTCGGGGGAATAATTGAGTCGCGCCCCCTTTGGGGCGCTAACTTCGAAGGGACCGAAAAAATTAGCGCCACCACGGCCAAAATACAACTGAGTGTCTCGCCGGACCATTTCAGAGGGAAGTTCAGAGTCAACCACATTGCTGTGGGTCTAGAATCACATACAGGCCAGACCGGGTCAGGGCGGCAGATTTCCTTCCCTAAAGGACATTAGTGAACTCCAGGACATTAGATAAGAGGAAGGCGCTGAACCGTCCATGAGCAAAGTTCCGGGTCCTGCCAAATGGGATGGTCCCAGATTCCATCCCTGGTCTGTGCCGAGGGAAGGTGGAATATTTACCTCAGCTCCATCAGCTCGGGAGGGGGAAATCCGCCCCGATCCCTGCTCCTGATTGCTACCCACTATTCAGGAAGTCAAAGTGAGGAGATTGGGTTAGGACAGTTTTGGGGAGCACCTACAACCCTCTCCCCTTTAGATAACCCGCCCCACTCTGAACCTAGCAGTAAAACCGGAAATGGACGGGGGCGCATTCCCCAAGGTTCGCCGTTATGGAGACGACCTTCTACTCTAACTCAGTCTCTCTCAGGACCTCAAACCTGTGGAAGTCCTCCCCTCCCTCAGTCATCCCCTCCCTCAGTCCTCCCCTCCCTCAGTCTCCCCTCCCTCAGTCCTCCCCTCCCTCAGTCTCCCCTCCCTCAGTCCTCCCCTCCCTCAGTCCTCCCCTCCCTCAGTCCTCCCCTCCCTCAGTCCTCCCCTCCCTCAGTCCTCCCCTCCCTCAGTCCTCCCCTCCCTCAGTCCTCCCCTCCCTCAGTCTCCCCTCCCTCAGTCCTCCCCTCCCTCAGTCCTCCCCTCCCTCAGTCTCCCCTCCCTCAGTCCTCCCCTCCCTCAGTCCTCCCCTCCCTCAGTCCTCCCCTCCCTCAGTCCTCCCCTCCCTCAGTCCTCCCCTCCCTCAGTCCTCCCCTCCCTCAGTCTCCCCTCCCTCAGTCCTCCCCTCCCTCAGTCTCCACTCCCTCAGTCTCCCCTCCCTCCGACAATCTTCAGGCTTTTAAAACTTAAACTTGTTGTCACCTGATCCGCTCGGTCTTCCTGATTATTTGTCACGACTGCTGCCGGTGTCTGAGGCCCCTTCACCAAAATTACGCAGTGTAAACACCACACACAGGAGTGTGGATACCCCAGCACTGGACTGAAGCTAGCAGTACTGAGGGGGTGCTATAGTATCGGAGCAATGGCTCCTGGTCGAGGGGGCTGCAACACCCTGGACCCTGGGGAACCATCACAGGATCCCATGGGCTTTTACTTTTCTGACCAGTCTGCCATGTGGGACCTTGTCAAAAGCCTTGCTAAAATCCATATAGACTACATCAAGCACGCTACCCTCATCGACCCTCCTTGTTACCTCCTCAAAAATACCAATCAACGTAGTCAGACATGACCTTCCCTTAACAAATCCATGCTCCCTCTCTGTCTATCTTGCTGTCTATCTCGCTCTGTCTCTATCTCTCTTTCTACCTCTCTATGTCTACATAAATAATGAATTTCCAAAACCCGTGAGTAACCTAACTCCTCAATCGTGCTAACTCCTTCCTCACTCCTGCTCAGCTCCTCCCCCGTGAGGTGTTTGGGAGATACCCCCACATGTTCCAGAAATGGGAGCTGTTTTGTTCTTGTAATTCATTAGTATGACAATTAATAGATTTAATCAAGGTCATTACCAATCAAGTTTAAATATACAAATATACAAACCTTCTACATCAACAGGTCCTCGTTTATCTGCAGAAACCAAAAAAAGTCATTAAATATGAAAATAAAATCACAATAAAATTGGATAAAATCAGTCAAACTCCTGTTCTTTTGTGGAGCTTGTTATTTTGTCACCTTGTCATCGCGACTGATTGATGATGGAAAATAGAGAATGATTGAGAGATTGTGTAGAATGGGCCAAAACTCTCTGGAGTTTAGCAGAATGAGAGGGGATCTCATTGAAACATATAAGATTCTGAGGGGGATTGACAGGGTAGATGCTGAGAGGTTGTTTCCCCCTGGCTGGAGAGTCTAGAACTAGGGGTCACAGTCTCAGGATAAGGGGTTGGCCATTTAGGACTGAGATGAGGAGAGATTTCTTCACTCAGAGGGTGGTGAATCTTTGGAATTCTCTACCCCAGAGGGCTGTGGAGGCTCAGTCGTTGAGTATATTCAAGACAGAGATCGATAGATTTTTGGACTCTGGGGGAATCAAGGGATATGGAGATAGTGCAGGAAAGTGGAGTTGAGGTCGATGATCAGCCATGATCTTATTGAATGGCGGAGCAGGCTCGAGGGGCCGAATGGCCGACTCCTGCTCCTATTTCTTATGTTCTTATGATCTTGTATAAAGGAGCTGGGTGCTGCAGCTCCCGGTATTGGGTGCTCTGGAATCTCGATTATCTCCTGTGTCACAGTGCGACCTGAGAGTGCGCCGAGATCATTGTACAAAACAACAAATGTATTTTTGGGGGGAAGAAAGCAGAGAAAGATCCCAGCGGCTTCTCCCTCGCCTGGTGCGAATGTCCTGAGCTCGATCCACAGTCGGCGCTGGCAGATTACAGCGAGGTTGGTGATAGGGTCCCGAAAATAACCTCAGCCCCCCCGGGATTAAGGAAAGGGGGAAATCAGTCGGCGTTCCTGCTCCTTGTCACTGTCCAGTGACCCGTGCCAGCAGCTTGTGTGGGTGTTGGGTGTGATCAGGAGTGGGCTGGGCCGTGTAACCCGCTGACACTCACTATCGATCTCACCCATGAGGAGTGGCTCCTGGGCGAGGGGGCTGCAACACCCCGGACCCTGGGGAACCATCTCCCAGTGTCAGTCAGGACCTTCAGGAGAGGAGGGGAACACGCCGGAAGGTGAAGAGGAAAGTAGGTATACTGACCGTCGCCGAGACTCTCATCAGAGCGGCTGGAAATGCCTGCAATAAACAGAGAGACAGTGAGGTTAAACCTACGCTTCCTGAAGGAAGGAGAGTCGTCAGAGGGTTTCCCAACACACGATGCCATTCAGAGCAGGACAGCAGTCCCACTGTGACACAGAGTTTATTAGGAAGCCCTGATGACCCTCTCTCTCTGGGTCACAGTCAATAAAATTCACAACCCCAGGATATACTGGAACACCCTGAACAGGCGGCCTGGGGCAGACTTCACTAAGTCACGGTCCTGCACTTTCTATCTGTCTGGCTCTCTCTCTGTCGGCTGGTCTTCTCACTCTCTCTCTCTCTCTCTCTCGCTCTCTTTCTTTCTGCCTCTCAGATGGAGGATAGAGTAATGGGAGCAGTAAGATAGAAGGATAAGGGAGGAGGAGCTGTCACTCTCTATTTGTCTCGCTCTTGCTCTCTCTCTCTCTCTCTCAGTCTCTGTCTATCTCTCTCTCTTTCTACCTCTCTCTGTCTAGACAAATGGTGGCCCGTAGGTGTCGGCCAGCGGTGAAGCAAAGTCGTCCGTCGCTGGCCCTGAAGAAAACATCCCACCAAGATCTCGCGATCTCCGTGGCGAGAAGGTCAGTTTATCCGGCGTTGAGTTGAAATCAGCGCAAGTTAATGGGGAATCCCTAACGCGAGCTGCTGTGACCTCACAAGCTGTCTGAGCAGCCAATCACAGCGCAGAATTCTCACAGACCGGGAACCAGGAAGTGAAGAAACTACTTTTATTCTAACTTTTTAAAAATGTTACAGAAAAAAAAAGATTGGGGCTCTCACACGGGGAAAAGGCAAACCTGAAATAAAGATGATCAAACTTTAAAAAAAATAATTTGTTTTTAAAGTTGCTTAAAAATTGTAATTTTTATTAAAGTGGATAAATTTGACTCTCCACAAAATTAAAATTAGTTATTCAGGGCCATAACGTTTGTTTATCAGTCAATACGCTGTTAAAACCCCAGTTACACCGAATCCAACAGGGCCTAACGTTTAACGGGGAATTTAACAGCGATATTACCGGGGAAAAGCCGGAGTTTTCCTCAGTTTCCCGGATTTCCCTGATTGCTGGCCGTGGGGAGGGGGCGGGGCCACAGCACAGCCAGTATCGGAGCAGAGAATGACTGACCGCAACTTGGGGATTCCCGCGTTAGGATGGGCGCGCGCCACGTCCTGAAGTTGCGGTCAGTTTCAAAGGGGTAATAACGGCGAGCGCTGTTCGTTCACTGATATTACTCACGGCAAACTCCGGCCCCGTGAATTTCAAAAACCCGCGAGTAACCTAACTCCTCAATCGTGCTAACTCCTTCCTCACTCCTGCCCAGCTCCTCCCCCGTGAGGTGTTTGGGAGATACCCCCACATGTTCAGGAAATGGGAGCTGTTTTGTTCTTGTAATTCATCAGTACGACAATTAATAGATTTAATCAAGGTCATTGCCAATCAAGTTTAAATATATAAATATACAAACCTTCTACATCAACAGGTCCTCGTTTATCTGCAGAAATCAAAAAAAGATTAAATATGAAAATAAAATCACAATAAAATTGGATAAAATCAGTCAAACTCCTGTTCTTTTGTGGAGCTTGTTATTTTGTCACCTTGTCCTGGCTCCTGATACAGAGAAAGATTGAGAGATTGTGTAGAATGGGCCAAAATTCTCTGGAGTTTAGGAGAATGAGAGGTGATCTCATTGAAACATATAAGATTCTGAGGGGGATTGACAGGGTAGATGCTGAGAGGCTGTTTCCCCCTGGCTGGAGAGTCTAGAACTAGGCGTCATAGTCTCAGGATAAAGGGTAGGCCATTTAAGACTGAGATGAGGAGGAATTTCTTCACTCAGAGGGTGGTGAATCTTTGGAATTCTCTGCCCCAGAGGGCTGTGGAGGCTCAGTCGATGAGTATATTCAAGACAGAGATCAATAGATTTTTGGACTCTAGGGGAATCAAGGGATATGGAGATCGGGCGGGATAGTGGAGTTGAGGTCGATGATCAGCCATGATCTCATTGAATGGCGGAGCAGGCTTGAGGGGCCGAAAGGCCGACTCCTGCTCCTAATTCTTATGTTCTTATGATCTTGTATAAAGGAGCTGGGTGCTGCAGCTCCCGGTATTGGGTGCTCTGGAATCTCGATTATCTGCTGTGTCACAGTGCGACCTGAGAGTGCGCCGAGATCCTTGTACAAAACAACAAATGTATTTTTGGGGGGAAGAAAGCAGAGAAAGATGCCAACGGCTTCCCCCTCACCTGGTGCAAATGTCCTGAGCTCGATCCACAGTCGGCGCTGGCAGATTACAGCGGGGTTGGTGATAGGGTCCCGAAAATAACCTCAGCCCCCCCGGGATTAAGGAAAGGGGGAAATCAGCCGGCGTTCCTGCTCCTTGTCACTGTCCAGTGACCCGTGCCAGCAGCTTGTGTGGGTGTTGGGTGTGATCAGGAGTGGGCTGGGCCGTGTAACCCGCTGACACTCACTATCGATCTCACCCATGAGGAGTGGCTCCTGGGCGAGGGGGCTGCAACACCCCGGACCCTGGGGAACCATCTCCCAGCGTCAGTCAGGACCTTCAGGAGAGGAGGGGAACACGCCGGAAGGTGAAGAGGAAAGTAGGTATACTGACCGTCGCCGAGACTCTCATCAGAGCGGCTGGAAATGCCTGCAATAAATAGAGAGACAGTGAGGTTAAACCAACGCTTACTGAAGGAAGGAGAGTCGTCAGAGGGTTTCCCATCACACGATGTCATTCAGAGCAGGACAGCAGTCCCACTGTGACACAGAGTTTATTAGGAAGCCCTGATGACCCTCTCTCTCTGGGTCACAGTGAATAAAATTCACAACCCCAGGATATACTGGAACACCCTGAACAGGCGGCCTGGGGCAGACTTCACTAAGTCACGGTCCTGCACTTTCTATCTGTCTGGCTCTCTCTCTGTCGGCTGGTCTTCTCACTCTCTCTCTCTCTCTCTCTCGCTCTCTTTCTTTCTGCCTCTCAGATGGAGGATAGAGTAATGGGAGCAGCAAGATAGAAGGATAAGGAGGAGGAGCTGTCACTCTCTATTTGTCTCGCTCTTGCTCTCTCTCTCTCTCTCTCTCTCAGTCTCTGTCTATCTCTCTCTCTTTCTACCTCTCTCTGTCTAGACAAATGGTGGCCCGTAGGTGTCGGCCAGCGGTGAAGCAAAGTCGTCCGTCGCTGGCCCTGAAGAAAGTTTCCCACCACGATCTCGCGATCTCCGTGGCGAGAAGGTCAGTTTATCCGGCGTTGAGTTGAAATCAGCGCAGTTAATGGGGAATCCCTAACGCGAGCTGCTGTGACCTCACAAGCTGTCTGAGCAGCCAATCACAGCGCAGAATTCTCACAGACCGGGAACCAGGAAGTGAAGAAACTACTTTTATTCTAACTTTTAAAAATGTTACAGAGAAAACAAAGATTGGGCTCTCACACGGGGAAAAGGCAAACCTGAAATAAAGATGATCAAACTTTAAAAAAAAAATTGTTTTTAAAGTTGGTTAAAAATTGTAATTTTAATTAAAGTGGATAAATTTGACTCTCCACAAAATTAAAATTAGTTATTCAGGGCCATAACGTTTGTTTATCAGTCAATACGCTGTTAAAACCCCAGTTACACCGAATCCAACAGGGCCTAACGTTTAACGGGAATTTAACAGCGATATTACCGGGGAAAAGCCGGAGTTTTCCTCAGTTTCCCGGATTTCCCTGATTGCTGGCCGTGGGGAGGGGGCGGGGCCACAGCACAGCCAGTATCGGAGCAGAGAATGACTGACCGCAACTTGGGGATTCCCGCATTAGGATGCGCGCGCGCCACGTCCTGAAGTTGCGGTCAGTTTCAAAGGGGTAATAACGGCGAGCGCTGTTCGTTCACTGATATTACTCACGCAAACTCCGGCCCCGTGAATTTCAAAAACCCGCGGGTAACCTAACTCCTCAATCGTGCTAACTCCTTCCTCACTCCTGCTCAGCTCCTCCCCCGTGAGGTGTTTGGGAGATACCCCCACATGTTCAGGAAATGGGAGCTGTTTTGTTCTTGTAATTCATCAGTACGACAATTAATAGATTTAATCAAGGTCATTGCCAATCAAGTTTAAATATATAAATATACAAACCTTCTACATCAACAGGTCCTCGTTTATCTGCAGAAATCAAAAAAAGATCATTAAATATGAAAATAAAATCACAATAAAATCACAATAAAATTGGATAAAATCAGTCAAACTCCTGTTCTTTTGTGGAGCTTGTTATTTTGTCACCTTGTCCTGGCTCCTGATACAGAGAAAGATTGAGAGATTGTGTAGAATGGGCCAAAATTCTCTGGAGTTTAGGAGAATGAGAGGTGATCTCATTGAAACATATAAGATTCTGAGGGGGATTGACAGGGTAGATGCTGAGAGGCTGTTTCCCCCTGGCTGGAGAGTCTAGAACTAGGCGTCATAGTCTCAGGATAAAGGGTAGGCCATTTAAGACTGAGATGAGGAGGAATTTCTTCACTCAGAGGGTGGTGAATCTTTGGAATTCTCTGCCCCAGAGGGCTGTGGAGGCTCAGTCGTTGAGTATATTCAAGACAGAGATCAATAGATTTTTGGACTCTAGGGGAATCAAGGGATATGGAGATCGGGCGGGATAGTGGAGTTGAGGTCGATGATCAGCCATGATCTCATTGAATGGCGGAGCAGGCTTGAGGGGCCGAAAGGCCGACTCCTGCTCCTAATTCTTATGTTCTTATGATCTTGTATAAAGGAGCTGGGTGCTGCAGCTCCCGGTATTGGGTGCTCTGGAATCTCGATTATCTGCTGTGTCACAGTGCGACCTGAGAGTGCGCCGAGATCCTTGTACAAAACAACAAATGTATTTTTGGGGGGAAGAAAGCAGAGAAAGATGCCAACGGCTTCCCCCTCACCTGGTGCGAATGTCCTGAGCTCGATCCACAGTCGGCGCTGGCAGATTACAGCGGGGTTGGTGATAGGGTCCCGAAAATAACCTCAGCCCCCCCGGGATTAAGGAAAGGGGGAAATCAGCCGGCGTTCCTGCTCCTTGTCACTGTCCAGTGACCCGTGCCAGCAGCTTGTGTGGGTGTTGGGTGTGATCAGGAGTGGGCTGGGCCGTGTAACCCGCTGACACTCACTATCGATCTCACCCATGAGGAGTGGCTCCTGGGCGAGGGGGCTGCAACACCCCGGACCCTGGGGAACTATCTCCCAGTGTCAGTCAGGACCTTCAGGAGAGGAGGGGAACACGCCGGAAGGTGAAGAGGAAAGTAGGTATACTGACCGTCGCCGAGACTCTCATCAGAGCGGCTGGAAATGCCTGCAATAAATAGAGAGACAGTGAGGTTAAACCAACGCTTACTGAAGGAAGGAGAGTCGTCAGAGGGTTTCCCATCACACGATGTCATTCAGAGCAGGACAGCAGTCCCACTGTGACACAGAGTTTATTAGGAAGCCCTGATGACCCTCTCTCTCTGGGTCACAGTCAATAAAATTCACAACCCCAGGATATACTGGAACACCCTGAACAGGCGGCCTGGGGCAGACTTCACTAAGTCACGGTCCTGCACTTTCTATCTGTCTGTCTCTCTCTCTGTCGGCTGGTCTTCTCACTCTCTCACTCTCTCTCTCTCGCTCTCTTTCTTTCTGTCTCTCAGATGGAGGATAGAGTAATGGGAGCAGCAAGATAGAAGTATCAGGGAGGAGGAGCTGTCACTCTCTGTTTGTCTCGCTCGCACTTTCTCTCTCTCTCTCTCTCAATCTCTGTCCGTCTCTCTCTTTCTACCTCTCTCTGTCTAGAGAAATGATGGCCCGTAATTTTTGGCCAGGGGTGAAGCGAAAGCGTCCGTCGCTGGCCCTGAAGAAAGCATCCCACCAAGATCTCGCGATCTCCGTGGCGAGAAGTTCGGCTTTTCTGACGTTGAGTTGAAATCAGCGCAGTTAATGGGGAATCCCTAACGCGAGCTGCTGTGACCTCACAAGCTGTCTGAGCAGCCAATCACAGCACAGAATTCTCACAGACCGGGAACCAGGAAGTGAAGAAACTCCTTTTATTCTAACTTTTAAAAAATGTTACAGAGTGGAAAACAAAGATCGGCGCTCTCACACGGGGAAAAGGCAAACCTGAAATAAAGATGATCAAACATAATAAAAAATTGTTTTTAAAGTTGGTTAAAAATTGTAATTTTAATTAAAATGGATAAATTTGACTCTCCACAAAATTTTTATTAGTTTTTCGAGGCCATAACTTCCCACCTTCCTCCAGTCTCAGTAACTACCTTTAACCTCAACTGTGTTGGCTGTTTTGTAGCCAGCTTGTGATCCATTCTGCTACTAGTCCCCTGGCTCCACGTGTATGTGACCGTCCGGCTCTGCACTGGGAGTGGATTGGGATCAAGTAGCAGAAAGCTGCTGACTCCATTCAGAACAGACATTGATCAACGAGACTGCAATCTCTGGTTAAATCCCGACAATCGGTGATGGATTATTGTAATATCAGAGTAAATACCTCTCTCCGCAGAGTGACTCTCCCTCTGGGAAGAATCTGGAATAGAAAGAAGAGAATTTCAGTTCACAAATCACAGGAAAGCCTCTGTGTCCAGTTATTAGAATAGTTTTAAAACTCTCCCTCCTGTTTTACTGACATTTAAATGTGTAACCGTGACGTCTTGTTCAAAGATCAGGATAAATACCTTTAGTATCGGGCCCACTCTCATTCTCTGCAGAGTCTGAAACAGAAGGAACAGAATTTCAGTTTCCAGACCACATGTTCAGTTATCCGAACAGTTTTCAAAGATCCCACTCCCACTGCAAACACCCACACTCTCAGCACTCGGGCAGGAGACATCTCCAGAGATAGTTTTACATAGAATTACACAGAAATTACAGCACAGAAACAGGCCATTCGGCCGAACTGGTCCCTGCCGGTGTTTATTCTCCACACGAGCCTCCTCGCACTCCTCTTCATCTCACCCCATCAACATATCCTTCTATTCCTTTCTCCCTCATGTATTTTTATCTAGCTTCCCCTTAAATGCATCTATACTATTCACCTCAATCACTCCCTGTGGTAGCGAGTTCCACATTCTCACCACTCTCTGGGTAAAGAAGTTTCTCCTGAATTCCCGATTGGATTTATTAGAGACTGTATTATATTTATGACCCCTAGTTTTAGATTCTCTGACAAGTGGAAACATCTTCTCTACGTCTACCATATGAAACCGTTTCATAATCTTAAAGACCTCTATCAGGTCATCCCTCAGTCTTCTCTCTTCTCGTGAAAAGAGACCCAGCCAGTTCAATCTTTCCTGATAGTTATAACCTCTCAGTTCTGGTATCATCCTTGTAAATCTTTTCTGCCCCTTCAACATTGCCTTCGTCTTAGTTATGCTGCGGATATGTGGTCGGAAGCTCATTTCAGGGTCAAATATGACACCACGGTTGCGAACAGTGTGATTCAGTCTCAGACAGATGTTAGGGAGTGGGATGGAGTCAGTGGCTCGGGAACGGAGTTTGTGGCGGGGACCGAAAACAATATCCATTCTGCTACTTGTCCCCTGACTCCACGTGTATCTGACGCCATTTCAATAAAGAGTTTGTTAATCCTCACGGACTCTGTTTCCCTATATCAGCGCAGTCAATAATCCCCAGACACAGAGAGCTACAAACCATCGTCTGCTCCCGAACCAATCACTTTGCTTTTTCTTCTGACAATTTCATCGGAATCTGAAATGAAAACCGGTTTTCGATTATAAAATGGAAAATGAATGTGAAAGGTTCACAATTTAAAAGTGTGTCCCTGTCGCACGCTCCTTTTCTTACATAGGATATACGGCACAGAAACAGGCCATTCGGCCCAACCAGTCCATGCCGGCGTTTATGCTCCACTCGAGCCTCCTCCCGTCTTTCCTCATCTAAATCTATCAGCATAACCTTCTATTCCCTTCTCCCTCATATGCTTATCCAGCTTTCCCTTTAATTCATCGATATTATTCGCTTCAACCACTCCCTGTGGTAGCGAGTTCCACATTCTCACCACTCTCTGGGTAAAGAAGTTTCTTCTGAATTCCCTATTGGATTTCTTGGTGACTATCTTATATTAATGGCCTTTAGTTATGCTCTTCCCCACAAGGGGAAACATTCTCTCTGTATCCCCTCTATCAAAACCTTTCATAATTTTAAAGACCTCTATTAGGTCACCCCTCAGCCTTCTTTTTTCAAGAGAAAAGAGACCCAGCCTGTTCATCCTTTCCTGATATGTATAAACACGCATTTCTGGCATCATCGTTGGAAATCTTCTCTGCACCCTCTCCAGTGCCTCTATATCCTTTTTATAATATGGCGACCAGAACTGTACGCAGTACTCCAAGTGTGGTCTAACCAAGGTTCGATACAGGTTTAGCATAACTTCCCTACTTTTCAATTCTATCCCTCTAGAAATAAACCCTAGAGCTTGGTTTGCTTTTTTTATGGCCTTGCTAACCCGTGTCACTACTTTTAGTGAGAAGTCGCACAACACCAGGTTATAGTCCAACAGTTTTATTTGAAATCACATGCTTTCGGAGCGCTGCTCCTTCGTCAGGTGAAGCAGCGCTCCGAAAGCTTGCGATTTCAAATAAAACAGTTGGACTATAACCTGGTGTTGTGCGACTTCTCACATTTGTCCACCCCAGTCCAACACCGGCATCTCCACATCATGACAACTTTTAGTGATTTGTGTATTTGTACTCCGAGATCCCTTTGTTCCTCTACCCCACCTAGACTTGCACCCTCCAAGTGATAAGTGACCTCCCTATTCTTCCTACCAAAATGTAATACCTCAGATTTATCTGTGTTGAACTTCATTTGCCAATTATATGCCCATTCTGCAAGTTTATTAATGCTATCCTGTAACTTGTTGCAGTCCTCCTCAGTATTGACTATCCCCCCAATTTGGTATCATCCGCAAATGTAGAAATTGTGTTTTTGATTCCAAAGTCTAAATCGTTAATGTAAACTGTGAACAGCAGTGGTCCCAGCACTGATCCTTGTGGAACACCACTACCCACCTTCTGCCACTGTGAATAGCTGCCCTTTACTCCCAGTCTCTGCTTTCTGTCCTGAAGCCAGCCAGCAATCCATTCTGCTACTTGTCCCCTGACACCTCATTCTCTGACCTTGTTCATCAGTCTATTATGGGGTACCTTATCGAAGGCCTTTTTGCTCACACTCACACATTGCACTACCCACTGAACCGGTCACCTCCCCACTGTCACCATAAGCTGATCCACAGCACAGGATCCGGTCCCCCCGAGGGATCACTGCCCGGGGGTGAGACTGTCCTGAACCCGCACTCTCTGCCCTCCCGGCTCTTCAGATACAGGAACAGTGAGCCGAGCACTGACTCCGAGCTCTGAGCTTTGGGTTTCCATCCAAGGTCAATGGACCAAAACCGCTTCCCAGAGTCATAAGTACAATCGCCATTAGATTATTGAATAATGATTGTTAGAAATAGCGACATATTCAAATAATGAATATAGATACCTCGAGCCTCAGAGTGACTCTCTTTTTCGAAAGAATCTGGAATGGAAAGAAGAGAATTTCAGTTCACCAATCACAGGAAAGTCTCTGTGTCCAGTTATCAGAATAGTTTCTCCTGTGAGGGTGGGATTAATTCCCCCCTCGGTCTCTCCTCACACACCGAGGTCTTGTCTAAAGCACAGTCAATAATCACATTGCAATTCCCAGTTTTAGATTTGGTCTCAGAGGACAGGCAGATAATGAGAGAGTCTGGAATGGAGAAACAGTAGACGGACTGACACTGTCCCGGCACACGTCCCAATCCAATAAACCCTGGGATTGTCCACTCACTGGCATTGTGGATGTTCTTGTTCCGTTTTCCAATTTCGTCCAAATCGGAATGAGAAATAACAAAGCAAGGTTTGTTCAGTAAAGATTCGATTTGAAATGGAAACGTGCTGGAACTGGTGGCTCCATTGAGTTCTCGTTAAACGGGTGTGAAGGGTCAGCGAGCGGGGGCTTTGTGTTTCCCACACAGACCCGTGCCCAGATCTCCCAGGTCACCTGAGCGGTTTGGTGTGGTCCTCAGCTCCCGCTACATCACCCCGAGATTCGGCCAATCCAGGATCTCGCGACAGAACCTGGACTGGACCCAGAGTGACCGTCCGGCTCTGCACTGGGACTGGATTGGGATCAAGTAGCAGAAAGCTGCTGACTCCATTCAGAACAGACATTGATCAACGAGACTGCAATGTCTGGTAAAACCCAACAATCGGTGATGGATTATTGTAATATCAGAGTAAATACCTCTCTCCGCAGAGTGACTCTCCCTCTGGGAAGAATCTGGAATAGAAAGAAGAGAATTTCAGTTCACAAATCACAGGAAAGTTTCTGTGTCCAGTTATTAGAATAGTTTTAAAACTCTCCCTCCCGTTTTACTGACAGATAAATGTGTAACCGTGACGTCTTATTCAAAGATCAGGATAAATACCTTTAGTATCGGGACCACTCTCATTCTCTGCAGAGTCTGAAACAGAAGGAACAGAATTTCAGTTTCCAGACCACATGTTCAGTTATCCGGATGGTTTTCAAAGACCCCACTCCCACTGCAAACACCCACACTCAGCACTCGAGCAGGAGACATCTCCAGAGATATTTTTACATAGAATTACATAGAAAATGACTTCACCTGACGAAGGAGCAGCGCTCCGAAAGCTTCTGATTTCAAATAAAACTGTTGGACTATAACCTGGTGTTGTGTGACTTCTCACTTTTGTCCACCCCAGTCCAACACCGGCATCTCCGCATCACAGAAATTACAGCACAGAAACAGGCCATTCGGCCCAACAAGTCCCTGCCGGTGTTTATTCCCCACACGAGCCTCCTCGCACTCCTCTTCATCTCACCCCATCAGCATATCCTTCTATTCCTTTCTCCCTCATGTGTTTATCCAGCTTCCCCTTAAATGCATCGATACTATTCATCTCAACCACTCCCTGTGGGAGCGAGTTCCACATTCTCACCACTCTCTGGGTAAAGAAGTTTCTCCTGAATTCCCTATTGGATTTATTATTGACTATCTTATATTTATGACCCCTACTTTTAGATTCTCTGACAAGTGGAAACATCTTCTCTACGTCTAGCATATGAAACCGTTTCATAATCTTAAAGATCTCTATCAGGTCATCCCTCAGTCTTCTCTCTTCTAGTGAAAAGAGCCCCAGCCAGTTCAATCTTTCCTGATAGTTATAACCTCTCAGTTCTGCTATCATCCTTGTAAATCTTTTCTGCCCTTTCAACATTGCCTTAGTCTTAGTTATGCTGCGGATATGTGGTCGGAAGCTCATTTCAGGGTCAAATATGACACCACGGTTGCGAACAGTGTGATTCAGTCTCAGACAGATGTTAGGGAGTGGGATGGAGTCAGTGGCTAGGGATCGGAGTTTGTGGAGGGGACCGAGAACAATATCCATTCTGCTACTTGTCCCCTGACTCCACGTGTATCTGACGTCATTTCAATAAAGAGCTTGTTAATCCTCACGGACCCTGCTCCCCTATATCAGCGCAGTCAATAACCCCCAGACACAGAGAGCTACAAACCATCGTCTGCTCTCGACCCAATCACTTTGCTTTTTCTTCGGACAGTTTCATCGGAATCTGAAATGAAAACCGGTTTTCGATTATAAAATGGAAAATGAATGTGAAAAGTTCACAATTTAAAAGTGTGTCCCTGTCGCACGCTCCTTTTCTTACATAGGATATACGGCACAGAAACAGGCCATTCGGCCCAACCAGTCCATGCCGGCGTTTATGCTCCACTCGAGCCTCATCCCGTCTTTCCTCATCTAAATCTATCAGCATAACCCTCTATTCCCTTCTCCCTCATATGCTTATCTAGCTTCCCCTTAAATTCATCTATATTATTCGCCTCAACCACTCCCTGTGGTAGCGATTTCCACCTTCTCACCACTCTCTGGGTAAAGAAGTTTCTTCTGAATTCCCTATTTGATTTCTTGGTGACTATCTTATATTGATGGCCTCTAGTTATGCTCTTCCCCACAAGTGGAAACATTCTCTCTGTATCCACTCTATCAAAACCTTTAATAATTTTAAAGACCTCTATTAGGTCACCCCTCAGCCTTCTTTTTTCAAGAGAAAAGAGACCCAGCCTGTTCATCCTTTCCTGATATGTATACCCTCGCATTTCTGGTATCATCCTTGTAAATCTTCTCTTCACCCTCTCCAGTGCCTCTATATCCTTTTCATAATATGGCGACCAGAACTGTACGCAGTACTCCAAGTGTGGTCTAACCAAGGTTCGATACAGGTTTAGCATAACTTCCCTACTTTTCAATTCTATCCCTCTCGAAATAAACCCTAGTGCTTGGTTTGCTTTTTTTATGAGAAGTCGCACAACACCAGGTTATAGTCCAACAGTTTTATTTGAAATCACAAGCTTTCGGAGCGGCTGCTCCTTCGTCAGTTAAAGTGAAGTATTCCTTCACTTCACCTGACAAAGGGCAGCAGCTCCGAAAGCTTGTGATTTCAAATAAAACTGTTGGACTATAACCTGGTGTTGTGCGACTTCTAATTTTTGTCCACCCCAGTCCAACACCGGCATCTCCACATCATGTTTTTTTTATGGCCTTGCTAACCTGTGTCACAACTTTTAGTGATTTGTGTATTTGTACTCCGAGATCCCTTTGTTCCTCTACCCCACCTAGAATCGCATCCTCCAAGTAATAAGTGACCTCCCTATTCTTCCTACCAAAATGTAATACCTCACATTTATCTGTGTTGAACTTCATTTGCCAATTATATGCCCATTCTGCAAGTTTATTAATGTTATCCTGTAACTTGTTGCAGTCCTCCTCAGTATTGACTATCCCCCCCAATTTGGTATCATCCGCAAATGTAGAAATTGTGTTTTTGATTCCAAAGTCTAAATCGTTAATGTAAACTGTGAACAGCAGTGGTCCCAGCACTGATCCTTGTGGAACACCACTACCCACCTTCTGCCACTGTGAATAGCTACCCTTTACCCCTAATCTCTGCTTTCTGTCCTGAAGCCAGCCAGCAATCCATTCTGCTACTTGTCCCCTGACACCTCATTCTCTGACCTTATTCATCAGTCTATTATGGGATACCTTATCGAAGGCCTTTTAGCTCACACTCACACATTGCACTACCCACTGAACCGGTCACCTCCCCACTGTCACCATAAGCTGATCCACAGCACAGGATCCGGTCCCCCCGAGGGATCACTGCCCGGGGGTGAGACTGTCCTGAACCCGCACTCTCTGCCCTCCCGGCTCTTCAGATACAGGAACAGTGAGCCGAGCACTGACTCCGAGCTCTGAGCTTTGGGTTTCCATCCAAGGTCAATGGACCAAAACCGCTTCCCAGAGTCATTAGTACAATCGCCATTAGATTATTGAATAATGATTGTTAGAAATAGCGACATATTCAAATAATGAATATAGATACCTCGAGCCTCAGAGCGACTCTCTTTTTCTAAAGAATCTGGAATAGAAAGAGGAGAACTTCAGTTCACCAATCACAGAAAAGCCTCTGTGTCCATTTATCAGAATAGTTTAAAATTCTCCCTCCCGTTTTACACAGACGGACGGCACTGTGTAACTGTGTGGAGAACCAGCGAACGGATTTCACACAATTAATGAAGGAGATTGTGAATTTGCCATTTAATCTATGCTGAAGACTCTCAGGTTCGGGATCCACACCCACTCCCCCCCGCAGCCGGGGAAAAATCTGCCCAGCGACAAGTCCTCACCAGAAAAACTATTAGCCCGAAAAATCAGGCCCAAACTTCCCCTGTCGCCCATTCCCCCCTCTTCCCATACCAGGAATAAAATGCCATTACTATCCCTGTATTTAAATGTGTACCCCTGAGGTCTTGTTCAAAGATCAAGATACCTTTAGTATCGGGCCCACTCTCATTCTCTGCAGAGTCTGAAACAGAAGGAACAGAATTTCAGTTTCCAGACCACATGTTCAGTTATCCGAATGGTTTTCAAAGACCCCACTCCCACTGCAAACACCCACACTCTCAGCACTTATAAGAACATAAGAATTAGGAGCAGGAGTCGGCCATTCGGCCCCTCGAGCCTGCTCCGCCATTCAATAAGATCATGGCTGATCTTCTACCTCATCTCCACTTTCCTGCACTGTCCCCATATCCCTTGATTCCTCTAGATTCCAAAAATCTATCGATCTCTGTCTTGAATATACTCAATGACTGAGCCTCCACAGCCCTCTGGGGAAGAGAATTCCAAAGATTCACCACCCTCTGAGTGAAGAAATTTCTCCTCATCTCAGTCCTAAATGGTCAACCGCTTATTCTGAGACTGTGACCCCTGGTTCCAAACTCCCCAGCCAGGGGAAACATCCTCCCTGCATCTACACTGTCAAGCCATCTCAGAATCTTATATTTTTCAATGAGATCACCTCTCATTCTTCTAAACTCCAGAGAGTTGAGGTCTCGGTGTTTGTATTTAAGGATCTGGAATGAATCCTTCTGTTTTGGGGCCAGCTTGCTATCCATCCTGCTACTGAGGAACATCGGTACGGAGTAGGCCATTCAGCCCCTCGAGTCTTGTCCTCTGACTCCACAACTATTTGACATTATCTCAATAACCAGTTTGTTAATCCTCACGGACCCTGCTCCCCTATATCAGCGCAGTCAATAATCCCCAGACACAGAGAGCTACGAACCATCGTCTGCTCCCGAACCAATCACTTTGCTTTTTCTTCGGACAATTTCATCGGAATCTGAAATGAAAACCGGTTTTCGATTATAAAATGGGAAATGAATGTGAAAGGTTCACAATTTAAAAGTGTGTCCCTGTCGCACGCTCCTTTTTGCTCACACTCACACATTGCACTACCCACTGAACCGGTCACCTCCCCACTGTCACCATAAGCTGATCCACAGCACAGGATCCGGTCCCCCCGAGGGATCACTGCCCGGGGGTGAGACTGTCCTGAACCCGCACTCTCTGCCCTCCCGGCTCTTCAGATACAGGAACAGTGAGCCGAGCACTGACTTCGAGCTCTAAGCTTTGGGTTTCCATCCAAGGTCAATGGACCAAAACCGCTTCCCAGAGTCATTAGTACAATCGCCATTAGATTATTGAATAATGATTGTTAGAAATAGCGACATATTCAAATGATGAATAGAGATACCTCGAGCCTCAGAGCGACTCTCTTTTTCTAAAGAATCTGGAATAGAAAGAAGAGAATTTCAGTTCACCAATCACAGGAAAGCCTCTGTGTCCAGTTATCGGAATAGTTTTAAAACTCTCCCTCCCGTTTTAATGACATTTAAATGTGTAACCGTGAGGTCTTGTTCAAAGATCAGGATAAATACCTTTAGTATCGGGCCCACTCTCATTCTCTGCAGAGTCTGAAACAGAAGGAACAGATTTTCAGTTTCCAGACCACATGATCAGTTATCCGAATGGTTTTCAAAGCTCCCACTCCCACTGCAAACACCCACACTCTCAGCACTTGTAAAAACATAAGAATTAGGAGCAGGAGTCGGCCATTCAGCCCCTCGAGCCTGCTCCGCCATTCAATAAGATCATGGCTGATCCTTGACCTCAACTCCACTTTCCCGCCCGATCCCCATATCCCTTGATTCCCCCTTGGGGGAAAAATTGAGTCGCGCCCCCTTTGGGGCTATAACTTCGCTGGGCCCGAAAAAATTAGCAGCACCGCGGCCGAAATACAACTGAGTGTCTCGCTGGACCATTTCAGAGGGCAGTTAAGAGTCAACCACATTGCTGTGGGTCTGGAATCACATACAGGCCAGACCGGGTCAGGGCGGCAGATTTCCTTCCCTAAAGGACATTAGTGAACTCCAGGACATTAGATAAGAGGAAGGCGCTGAACCGTCCATGAGCAAAGTTCCGGGTCCTGCCAAATGGGATGGTCCCAGATTCCATCCCTGGTCTGTGCCGAGGGAAGGTGGAATATTTACCTCAGCTCCATCAGCTCGGGAGGGGGAAATCCGCCCCGATCCCTGCTCCTGATTGCTACCCACTATTCAGGAAGTCAAAGTGAGGAGATTGGGTTAGGACAGTTTTGGGGAGCACCTACAACCCTCTCCCCTTTAGATAACCCGCCCCACTCTGAACCTAGCAGTAAAACCGGAAATGGACGGGGGCGCATTCCCCAAGGTTCGCCGTTATGGAGACGACCTTCTACTCTAACTCAGTCTCTCTCAGGACCTCAAACCTGTGGAAGTCCTCCCCTCCCTCAGTCATCCCCTCCCTCAGTCCTCCCCTCCCTCAGTCTCCCCTCCCTCAGTCTCCCCTCCCTCAGTCTCCCCTCCCTCAGTCCTCCCCTCCCTCAGTCATCCCCTCCCTCAGTCCTCCCCTCCCTCAGTCTCCCCTCCCTCAGTCCTCCCCTCCCTCAGTCTCCCCTCCCTCAGTCCTCCCCTCCCTCAGTCCTCCCCTCCCTCAGTCCTCCCCTCCCTCAGTCCTCCCCTCCCTCAGTCCTCCCCTCCCTCAGTCTCCCCTCCCTCAGTCCTCCCCTCCCTCAGTCATCCCCTCCCTCAGTCCTCCCCTCCCTCAGTCTCCCCTCCCTCAGTCCTCCCCTCCCTCAGTCCTCCCCTCCCTCAGTCTCCCCTCCCTCAGTCCTCCCCTCCCTCAGTCTCCCCTCCCTCAGTCCTCCCCTCCCTCAGTCTCCCCTCCCTCAGTCTCCCCTCCCTCAGTCCTCCCCTCCCTCAGTCATCCCCTCCCTCAGTCCTCCCCTCCCTCAGTCTCCCCTCCCTCAGTCCTCCCCTCCCTCAGTCCTCCCCTCGCTCAGTCATCCCCTCCCTCAGTCCTCCCCTCCCTCAGTCCTCTCCTCCCTCAGTCTCCCCTCCCTCAGTCTCCCCTCCCTCAGTCTCCCCTCCCTCAGTCTCCCCTCCCTCAGTCTCCCCTCCCTCAGTCCTCCCCTCCCTCAGTCCTCCCCTCCCTCAGTCTCCCCTCCCTCAGTCCTTCCCTCCCTCAGTCTCCCCTCCCTCAGTCCTCCCCTCCCTCAGTCCTCCCCTCCCTCAGTCCTCCCCTCCCTCAGTCCTCCCCTCCCTCAGTCCTCCCCTCCCTCAGTCCTCCCCTCCCTCAGTCATCCCCTCCCTCAGTCCTCCCCTCCCTCAGTCCTCTCCTCCCTCAGTCTCCCCTCCCTCAGTCTCCCCTCCCTCAGTCATCCCCTCCCTCAGTCCTCCCCTCCCTCAGTCCTCCCCTCCCTCAGTCCTCCCCTCCCTCAGTCTCCCCTCCCTCAGTCTCCCCTCCCTCAGTCCTCCCCTCCCTCAGTTCTCCCCTCCCTCAGTCTCCCCTCCCTCAGTCATCCCCTCCCTCAGTCCTCCCCTCCCTCAGTCTCCCCTCCCTCAGTCCTCCCCTCCCTCAGTCCTCCCCTCCCTCAGTCCTCCCCTCCCTCAGTCTCCCCTCCCTCAGTCCTCCCCTCCCTCAGTCCTCCCCTCCCTCAGTCCTCTCCTCCCTCAGTCCTCCCCTCCCTCAGTCTCCCCTCCCTCAGTCCTCCCCTCCCTCAGTCTCCCCTCCCTCAGTCCTCTCCTCCCTCAGTCCTCTCCTCCCTCAGTCCTCCCCTCCCTCAGTCTCCCCTCCCTCAGTCTCCCCTCCCTCAGTCCTCCCCTCCCTCAGTCTCCCCTCCCTCAGTCTCCCCTCCCTCAGTCTCCCCTTCCTCAGTCCTCCCCTCCCTCAGTCTCCCCTCCCTCAGTCCTCCCCTCCCTCAGTCTCCCCTCCCTCAGTCTCCCCTCCCTCAGTCTCCCCTCCCTCAGTCCTCCCCTCCCTCAGTCTCCCCTCCCTCAGTCTCCCCTCCCTCAGTCCTGTCCTCCCTCAGTCTCCCCTCCCTCAGTCCTCCCCTCCCTCAGTCCTCCCCTCCCTCAGTCCTCCCCTCCCTCAGTCCTCCCCTCCCTCAGTCCACCCCTCCCTCAGTCCACCCCTCCCTCAGTCTCCCCTCCCTCAGTCTCCCCTCCCTCCGACAATCTTCAGGCTTTTAAAACTTAAACTTGTTGTCACCTGATCCGCTCGGTCTTCCTGATTATTGATCCCTACTGCTGCCGGTGTCTGAGGCCCCTTCACCAAAATTACGCAGTGTAAACACCACACACAGGAGTGTGGATACCCCAGCACTGGACTGAAGCTAGCAGTACTGAGGGGGTGCTATAGTATCGGAGCAATGGCTCCTGGTCGAGGGGGCTGCAACACCCTGGACCCTGGGGAACCATCCCAGGATCCCATGGGCTTTTACTTTTCTGACCAGTCTGCCATGTGGGACCTTGTCAAAAGCCTTGCTAAAATCCATATAGACTACATCAAGCGCACTACCCTCATCGACCCTCCTTGTTACCTCCTCAAAAATATCAATCAAGTTAGTCAGACATGACCTTCCCTTAACGAATCCATGCTCCCTCTCTGTCTATCTTGCTGTCTATCTCGCTCTGTCTCTATCTCTCTTTCTACCTCTCTATGTCTACATAAATAATGAATTTCCAAAACCCGCGAGTAACCTAACTTCTCAATCGTGCTAACTCCTTCCTCACTCCTGCTCAGCTCCTCCCCCGTGAGGTGTTTGGGAGATACCCCCACATGTTCCAGAAATGGGAGCTGTTTTGTTCTTGTAATTCATTAGTATGACAATTAATAGATTTAATCAAGGTCATTGCCAATCAAGTTTAAATATACAAATATACAAACCTTCTACATCAACAGGTCCTCGTTTATCTGCAGAAACCAAAAAAAGTCATTAAATATGAAAATAAAATCACAATAAAATTGGTTAAAATCAGACAAACTCCTGTGCTTTTGTGGAGCTTGTTATTTTGTCACCTTGTCATCGCGACTGATTGATGATGGAAAATAGAGAATGATTGAGAGATTGTGTAGAATGGGCCAAAACTCTCTGGAGTTCAGGAGAATGAGAGGGGATCTCATTGAAACATATAAGATTCTGAGGGGGATTGACAGGGTAGATGCTGAGAGGATGTTTCCCCCTGGCTGGAGAGTCTAGAACCAGGGGTCACAGTCTCAGAATAAGGGGTCGGCCATTTAGGACTGAGATGAGGAGAAATTTCTTCACTCAGAGGGTGGTGAATCTTTGGATTTCTCTGCCCCAGAGGGCTGTGGAGGCTCAGTCGTTGAGTATATTCAAGACAGAGATCGATAGATTTTTGGACTCTAGGGGAATCAAGGGATATGGGGATCGGGCGGGAAAGTGGAGTTGAGGTCGATGATCAGCCATGATCTTATTGAATGGCGGAGCAGGCTCGAGGGGCCGAATGGCCGACTCCTGCTCCTATTTCTTATGTTCTTATGATCTTGTATAAAGGAGCTGGGTGCTGCAGCTCCCGGTATTGGGTGCTCTGGAATCTCGATTATCTGCTGTGTCACAGTGCGACCTGAGAGTGCGCCGAGATCATTGTACAAAACAACAAATGTATTTTTGGGGGGAAGAAAGCAGAGAAAGATCCCAGCGGCTTCCCCCTTCGCCTGGTGCGAATGTCCCGAGCTCGATCCACAGTCGGCGCTGGCAGATTACAGCGGGGTTGGTGATAGGGTCCCGAAAATAACCTCAGCCCCCCCGGGATTAAGGAAAGGGGGAAATCAGCCGGCGTTCCTGCTCCTGGTCACTGTCCAGTGACCCGTGTCAGCAGCTTGTGTGGGTGTTGGGTGTGATCAGGAGTGGGCTGGGCCGTGTAACCCGCTGACACTCACTATCGATCTCACCCATGAGGAGTGGCTCCTGGGCGAGGGGGCTGCAACACCCCGGACCCTGGGGAACCATCTCCCAGTGTCAGTCAGGACCTTCAGGAGAGGAGGGGAACACGCCGGAAGGTGAAGAGGAAAGTAGGTATACTGACCGTCGCCGAGACTCTCATCAGAGCGGCTGGAAATGCCTGCAATAAACAGAGAGACAGTGAGGTTAAAGCAACACTTCCTGAAGGAACCAACGCCATCTACATACTTGTCGAAGCTCTTATAGTCTTTTTTTATACTTCTTGCTAATTTACTCTCATGTTCTATTTTCTTCCTATTTATCAATTTTCTGGTCATCCTTTGCTGGTTTCTAAAGCTCTCACAATCCTCAGGCTTACTACTATTCTTCGCAACATTATAAACCTCTTCTTTTAATCTAATACTATCCTTAACTTCTTTAGTTAGCCACAGATGGATCACTTTTCCCGTGGAGTTTTTATTTCTGAATGGAATGTATATTCGTTGAGAATTTTGGAATATTTCTTTAAATGTTTGCCACTGCTTATCTATCATCATACCTTTTAATCTAATTTCCCAATCTGCCTTAGCCAACTCGCCCCTCATACCTACGTAATTGGCTTTATTTAAGTTTAAGACTCTAGTTTCGAGCTTAAGTATGTCACTCTCAAACTCAACGTGAAATTCTATCATATTTTGATCACTCTTCCCCAGTGCTCATTTACTGTGAGATTACTATTTAACCCTGTCTCATTACACAATATAAGATCTAAAATAATTTGTTCCCTGGTTGGTTCCTTGACGTATTGTTCTAGGAAACTGTCTCAAATGCATTCCATGAACTCGTCCTCCAGACTACCTTTGCCAATTTGATTTGACCAGTCTATATGAAGATTAAAGTCCCCCACGATTATTGCCATTCTCTGTCTGATTGTCTTTCTCACTCTCACTCTGTTTCCCTCTTACTCAGTTTCTCCATCGCTCTGTCTCTGTCTGTTTGTCTCTCTCACTCTCTCTCAATCTGTCTCTCTCTTACTCAGTCTCTCTCTCGCCCATCTCTCTCTCGCTGTCTCGCTCACTCTCTCGCTCACTCTCGCCCTGTCTCCCTCTCGCCCTGTCTCCCTCTCGCCCTGTCTCCCTCTCGCTCTGTCGCTCAGTCTCTCTCTCGCCCTCTCTCTCTCGCTCTGTCTCTCTCTTGCCCTGTCTCTCTCTCGCTGTCTCGCTCACTCTCTCGCTCAGTCTCTCTCTCGCCCTCTCTCTCTCTCACTCTGTCTCTCTCTTGCCCTGTCTCTCTCTCGCTGTCTCGCTCACTCTCTCGCTCAGTCTCTCTCTCGCCCTCTCTCTCTCTCGCCCTGTCTCTCTCTCGCCCTCTCTCTCTCTCGCCCTGTCTCCCTCTCGCCCTGTCTCCCTCTCGCTCTGTCGCTCAGTCTCTCTCTCGCCCTCTCTCTCTCTTGCTCTGTCTCTCTCTCGCTCTGCCTCTTTCCCTCTCTCTGTCTAGATAAATAATGAATTTCAAAAACCCGTGAGTAACCTCACACCTCAATCGTGCTAACTCCTTCCTCACTCCTGCTCAGCTCCTCCCCCGTGAGGTGTTTGGGAGATACCCCCACATGTTCCGGAAATGGGAGCTGGTTTGTTTTTGTAATTCATCAGTACGACAATTAATAGATTTAATCCAGGTCATTGTCAATCAAGTATAAATATACAAATATACAAACCTTCTACATCAACAGGTCCTTGTGTATCTGCAGAAACCAAAAAAAATCATTAAATATGAAAATAAAATCACAATAAAATCACAAAAAAAAGTCTCCCTTCAGGAGAGATGGGGAAGACGCTGGAAGGTGAAGAGGAAAGTAGGTATACTGACCGTCGCCGAGGCTCTCCGCAGAGCGGCTGAAAATGACTGCAATAAACAGAGAGACAGTGAGGTTAAAGCAACGCTTCCCAAAAATCCATCACCAAAGAATAGTGTTGGCAGGCTATTGTACTGTCTGTCTGATCTGTCTGTCTGGTCTGTCTGTTTATCTATCCCATTATCTGATTGGGGAGGGTTTCCCCAGACTGGATAGTGGAAGTTGTGCGATGCTGCAGCCCTAATATACCTGCAGCACCCGCCGACTTCAGGGTTTCTGTCAAAGACGCTCTGTTCCTTCCTGTTGCCCTCAGTGAAGATCAATCTCACCTCGCTGCAGGTCAGGAGGATGCACACCCTCTTTTGACCACCTTCTCCGGGTGCTCCTCCATTTGGGTGTCCACCACGTAGAAAATGAGGCTTGAGGAGTTTTAACCTCTCCCTGTGCCATTGCCCTCCCGCCTGTGTTATAGGGGAGCCTCTCGCCCACACATAGCGGAATGCTGCAGGGAATATTCGCCAGGAGGTCACAGGGCCAATGTAAGGGGTCGCAGGGTCGGGGTGAGAGGTCGCAGGGTCGGTGTGAGGGGTCGCAGGATCGGTGTGAGGGGTCGCAGGGTCGTGTGAGGGGTCGCAGGGTCGGTGTGAGGGGTCGCAGGGTCGGTGTGAGGGGTCGCAGGGTCGGTGTGAGGGGTCGCAGGGTCGGTGTGAGGGGTCGGTGTGAGGGGTCGCAGGGTCGCTGTCAGGGGTCGCAGTGAGGGGTCGCAGGGTCGCTGTCAGGGGTCGCAGTCAGGGGTCGCAGGGTCGCTGTCAGGGGTCGCAGGGTCGCTGTCAGGGGTCGCAGGGTCGCTGTCAGGGGTCGCAGTGAGGGGTCGCAGGGTCGGCGTGAGGGGTCGCAGGGTCGGCGTGAGGGGTCGCAGGGTCGGCGTGAGGGGTCGCAGGGTCGGCGTGAGGGGTCGCAGGGTCGGCGTGAGGGGTCGCAGGGTCGGCGTGAGGGGTCGCAGGGTCGGCGTGAGGGGTCGCAGGGTCGGCGTGAGGGGTCGCAGGGTCGCTGTCAGGGGTCGCAGGGTCGCTGTGAGGGGTCGCAGGGTCGCTGTGAGGGGTCGCAGGGTCGCTGTGAGGGGTCGCAGTGAGGGGTCGCAGGGTCGGCATGAGGAGTCGCAGGGTCGGCGTGAGGGGTCGCAGGGTCGCTGTCAGGGGTCGCAGGGTCGCTCTGAAGGGTCGCAGGGTCGCTGTGAGGGGTCGCAGGGTCGCTCTGAAGGGTCGCAGGGTCGCTGTGAGGGGTCGCAGGGTCGCTGTCAGGGGTCGCAGGGTCGGTGTGAGGGGTCGCAGTGAGGGGTCACAGGGTCGCTGTGAGGGGTCGCAGGCTCGCTGTCAGGGGTCGCAGGGTCGCTGTCAGGGTCGCAGGGTCGGTGTGAGGGGTCGCAGGGTCACTGTGAGGGGTCGCAGGGTCGGTGTGAGGGGTCGCAGGGTCGCTGTGAGGGGTCGCAGGGTCACTGTGAGGGGTCGCAGGGTCGTGTGAGGGGTCGCAGGGTCGCTGGTGAGGGGTCGCAGGGTCGCTGTGAGGGGTCGCAGTGAGGGGTCGCAGGTCGGCATGAGGAGTCGCAGGGTCGGCGTGAGGGGTCGCAGGGTCGCTGTGAGGGGTCGCAGGGTCGCTGTGAGGGGTCGCAGGGTCGCTGTCAGGGGTCGCAGGGTCGGTGTGAGGGGTCGCAGGGTCACTGTGAGGGTCGCAGGGTCGCTGTGAGGGGTCGCAGGGTCGCTGTCAGGGGTCGCAGGGTCGGTGTGAGGGGTCGCAGGGTCACTGTGAGGGGTCGCAGGGTCGCTGTGAGGGGTCGCAGGGTCGCTGTCAGGGGTCGCAGGGTCACTGTGAGGGGTCGCAGGGTCGCTGTGAGGGGTCGCAGGGTCGCTGTCAGGGGTCGCAGGGTCGCTATGATGGGTCGCAGGGTCGCTGTGAGGGGTCGCAGGGTCGCTGTGAGGGGTCGCAGGGTCACTGTGAGGGGTCGCAGGGTCGGTGTGAGGGGTCGCAGGGTCGGTGTGAGGGGTCGCAGGGTCACTGTGAGGGGTCGCAGGGTCGCTGTGAGGGGTCGCAGGGTCGCTGTCAGGGGTCGCAGGGTCGCTATGAGGGGTCGCAGGGTCGCTGTCAGGGTCTCCACTCCCAGTTAATCTGCAGGCAGCCCCAGGGCCGGCTGTTCACAGAGGTTGGGGGGTGTGAGGGGTAAGGGGGAAATCTGCCGCAGTAACTAACATCCCAGCCCAGTGGAGATGGAACGCTGCTCACTTATTGTGGCGCAGAACCCGGCCGAGAGAGCTGCTATCCCACTAAACATCTTGCAAACGTGAAACACCTAAATTTAAATAGCTTTCGACGAGAGTAGAGTTAGGATTTGGATGTGGACGGGAGCAGGAATCAGCTCCTTCCGAACAGTGTAATAAATAGTTAACTCGATGACCCCGCATTACAACAGTGACTACACACCAAAAGTATTCATTGGCTGTGAAGCGCTTTGGGACGTCCTGAGATGGTGAAAGATGCTGTAGAAATTCATTGATTCTCTGGATTTGACACCAGTGAGCAGGGTGATAACCGGCCCTGATTAGTCCCGTCTCCACAAACAGTTGTGTATTTACTCTGTTGGATTCAGTGTAAGAGACAAAATTTTTCCTACCTCTGCAACAGGACTGGGCGAGCAGTCCGAGGAGAGTCAGCAGGAGCAGGTTCCTCATCTTGGCTGGTCCTTGCTCTGGGATGCTGTGTGCCAGAGAGCGGGAATGCTGTAATTGTTGAGGAATCTCAGGCAAGCTCGGGCTTTTTATACCATCTCTATTGACAGTCAGGGGGAGTCATGTGATGCTGTGGCTCGTACCATTTGCCAACAGGAAGGACCAGAGGTAACCACAGTGAAGGCAGCTCCAGAAATCCCTCCCCGGATCACAATCCTGACTGGATGCAGGCTCAGGGAACACAATGTGTAGGGAGAGCCAGTGTGGTGATACAGACAAGCCATTCCATCTCTCCGAGTTGTTATTCGAACTTATTCCGGGGAGGCTGTGGTCAGTTTGGATTCACACCACATTTCTGTTTGCACAAGATTTAATCTTTCTTTTTTTCTGGTGGTGCCTCCAGTTCTGAACATCCTTTTCTGCCTTCCAGCCAGGATTCCTATCCACTGTAATCATCTCATGGCTCTGACCAGCCGTCTTACATCACCGCCCCTGGCAGTCGCTTCATATCTGCTTCTCTTCTCCCCCTCCCCCCCTCCCCCACCTCACCTACACTCCTGAAGAACAGAAACCCCCCCACCCCCGCCCGCAAGTCAGAGAGTCATAACGGCACAGGAGGAGGCCATTCGGCCTATCGAGTCCGTGCCGGCTCTCTGTAGAGCAATCCAGTCAGTCCCATTACCCCCGCTCTATCCCCGTAACCCTGCAAGTTCATTTCCCTCCAGTGCCTATCCAGTCTCCCCTTGAAAACATTGAGTGTCTCCGCTTCCACCACTTCCGTCGGCAGCGAGTTCCAGGTCCTCACCACTCGCTGCATAAAAAAGTTTTTCCTCACTTCCCCCCTGTAACTCTTGCCCAAAATCTTAAATCTGTGTCCCCTAGTCCTTGTACCACCAACTAGTGGGAACAGCCTTTCCCCGTCTAGCCTATCCAAACCCGTCATAATCTTGTACACCTCTATCAAATCAGCCCTCAACCTCCTTTGCTCGAATGAAAACAAATCCAGCTTCTCCAACCTGTCCTTGTAGCTAAGATCCCCCATCCCCGGAATCATTCTGGTAAATCTCCTCTGCACCCTCTCAAGGGCCTTCACATCCTTCCTAAAGTGTGGTGACCAGAACTGGACGCAATACTCCAGTTCTTCATGCATGAAGCTGGCCAGCGAGTGTGGGCAGGCTATTCGACTGCGCAGTCCTCACCCGACATACTCACTATTCCGACTGTGCGCCCCCGGGTACTGATCAGCGGCAGGAACCCGGGCTGCTTTTGGCCTTGCCCAGCCCAAGGGTCACAATGGACAACCAGCCGTGACCTCCCCTCCGACCAGCTGAGCTCGGGTGACCAGGGGACTGAAGATAGTCATTTCCTGTCTCGCTCTCACACCTTGTCACCCAGCTCAAGCACAGCTCATTATTTTTATAATAATCTTTCGATCTTACATATTCAAAGATTTTAAAATAATATTCAGTATTTCTGGAAACTGGGAAATGTTGGAATAGAAGTTCCTGGATATTGAGGAGAACAGCCTCCCAGCGCTTGGAAATTGGGCAGCCGCCTCCAGTGAATTAGCCTGGTCAAATTGAGGCCCAGGGCTGTCTCTGAGGCAGGGAGCAGAGGGGCAGTACTGAGGGAGCGCTGCACTGTCGGAGGGGCATTACTGAGGGAGCGCTGTACTGTCGGAGGGGCAGTACTGAGGGAGCGCTATACTGCCGGAGGGGCAGTACTGAGGGCGCGCTATACTGTCGGAGGGTCAGTACTGAGGGAGCGCCGCACTGTCGGAGGGGCAGTACTGAGGGAGCACTGCACTGTCGGAGGGGCAGTACTGAGGGAGCGCCGCACTGTCGGAGGGGCAGTACTGAGGGAGCGCCGCACTGTCGGAGGGGCAGTACTGAGGGAGCGCCGCACTGTCGGAGGGGCAGTACTGAGGGAGCGCCGCACTGTCGGAGGGGCAGTACTGAGGGAGCGCCGCACTGTCGGAGGGGCAGTACTGAGGGAGCGCCGCACTGTCGGAGGGGCAGTACTGAGGGGCCGTCTTTCGGATGAGATGTTAAACCGAGGCCCTGTTTGCCCTCTTCGGTGGACATAAAAGATCCCATGGCCACTATTTCGAAGAAGAGCAGGGGAGTTCTCCCCGGTGTCCTGGGGCCAATATTTATTGCTCAACCACCATCACTAAAACAGATTATCCGGTCATTATCACATTGTTGTTTGTGGGAGCTTGCTGTGCGCAAATTGGCTGCCACGTTTCCTACATTACAACAGTGACTACACTTCAAAAAGGTACTGCATTGGTTGTAAAGCGCTTTGGGACGTCCTGAGATTGTGAAAGGCGCTATAGAAATGCAAGTCTTTCTTTAATTGCGCCGGCCGCCATTTTAACTGCTCATTGCATTGAGGCGCCCGCTGGAAGCAGATGGCGTGTCCTGAGTTTACGTTAATCGGGATCTCGTTACGTTGTTGTGACCCCGATTGTGTTTTACCCGGGGCCGGGCGGTGGGTGGGGGAGGGGGCCGAGCATTCCCCCCTGGTCTGCTGATGGAACAGGCCTGCAAGGCAGGAGTGCTCCTCCCAGCCCCACATGGAAAGTCACGGTCTCTCTTTCCCCAGACTCACCCCACCCTCTCGTGGGACCCTCTCGAAAACTCCTCCCTGTGACTTACCCGTTTGCCGGGGAGGTTTCCCTGAGTACCCGCCCAAACTTCCATCTATTAGGAGCAGGAGGAGGCCATTCAGCCCCTTGTGCCTGTTCCGCCATTCAATGAGATCAAGGCTCATCTGCCGATTAAACTCCCTGCGATAGAATTCACCAGCTCTGCATATTAGCTGTAAACAAGGTGTGAGAAGCTGAACAGGTCAATACAGAAAGACTCTCAACATATCGTCCTGATCCCCGTCCTGTAGACCAAGGGTCAGAGAGAGGGTCAGAGAGAGGGTCGGAGTGAGGGTCAGCACCGAGGGTCAGCGTGAGGGTCAGCGTGAGGGTCAGAGTGAGGGTCAGAGAGAGGGTCGGAGAGAGGGTCAGAGTGTGGGTCAGAGACAGGGTCAGAGAGAGGGTCAGAGTGAGGGTCAGAGAGAGGGTCAGAGTGAGGGTCAGAGAGAGGGTCAGAGAGAGGGTCAGAGTGTGGGTCAGAGAGAGGGTCAGAGAGAGGGTCGGAGAGAGGGTCAGAGTGTGGGTCAGAGACAGGGTCAGAGAGAGGGTCAGAGTGAGGGTCAGAGAGAGGGTCAGAGTGAGGGTCAGAGAGAGGGTCAGAGAGAGGGTCAGAGTGTGGGTCAGAGAGAGGGTCAGAGAGAGGGTCAGAGTGAGGGTCAGAGTGTGGGTCAGAGACAGGGTCGGAGTGTGGGTCAGAGTGAGGGTCAGAGAGAGGGTCAGAGAGAGGGTCAGAGAGAGGGTCAGAGTGTGGGTCAGAGAGAGGGTCAGAGAGAGGGTCAGAGAGAGGGTCAGAGTGTGGGTCAGAGACAGGGTCGGAGTGTGGGTCAGAGTGAGGGTCAGAGTGTGGGTCAGAGTGAGGGTCAGAGTGAGGGTCAGAGTGAGGGTCAGAGTGAGGGTCAGAGTGTGGGTCAGCACCGAGAGTCGGAGTGAGGGTCAGAGTGAGGGTCAGCACCGAGGGTCGGAGTGAGGGTCAGAGTGAGGGTCAGCACCGAGGGTCGGAGTGAGGGTCAGAGTGAGGGTCAGAGTGAGGGTCAGAGTGAGGGTCAGAGTGAGGGTCAGCACCGAGGGTCAGAGAGCAGGGAGAAGATGAGGTAACTCAGCAGAGGTGACACCAAGCTCGGGCCTGTGGACTGTGGGCTACCTCTCCACCCCTCCACCTCTCCGCCTCTCCGCCCCTCCGGCTCTCCGCCCCTCCGCCCCTCCGCCTCTCCGCCTCTCCGCCTCTCCGCACCTCCGCCCCTCTTTCCTCCTTTAAGACGCTCCTTAAAACCTGCCTCTTTGACCAAGCTTTTCTGTCCTAATTTCTCCTTATGTGGCTCGGCGACAAATGTTGTTTTATTACGCTCCTGTGAGGTGCCTCGGGAAGTCACTGTGTTAAAGGTGCTGTATAAATATAAATTGTTGTTGTTGAAGGGAAGACCAAGGGTACAGTTTGAGAAGAGTGAGTCAGAGGAGGAGACGGGCGATGGGTCTCGATGCCAAGATGGAGGATGTGGGGAGGAGGAAGAACGAGAGGGGAAAGCTGCGAGGAGGTGTGATGGGTGGTGATAAGAACGGTTCGAGTCCATCAAGCCCACATCCTTTGAGAAAGGCGTGGCCCAGGAAAGCTCAGGGACCTCACCTCGGGCACTGATGCCTATCGACCCTCGATCACCCACAGATCTCAGTGCTGAGCTACAGCCAGCAGCGGAGATCAGAGGACCACGGTGAGGACTCTGGGGCAGCAGCACTCGCCCAACCTTGGCACAGCTCCCTTTGCTACTTGCCTTGGCTTTGTGAAATGATAAAGACACAAAAGGCATCAAGGGGTTTGGGGAGAGAGCGGGAATATGGTATTGAGATCGAGGATCAGCCATGATCATATTGAATGGCGGAGCAGGCTCGAAGGGCCGAATGGCCTACTCCTGCTCCTATTTTTCTATAAAAGTTTTAAAATATTCCGATGACTCTCCTGCTGTGAAATACGATTGTAATTTGCGAGCGAGACCCAGTGAGAGTTCCCGAGTGAGTCACTGCACCGTCCGGAGTGAGACTGAGCCGTACAATCCCCAAGGTTACAGGTTGGATTCCTTGTTGTGTTCGCTGATCTCAGTCTGGGTGGAAAGCGGGACAATACAAATGGCTACAGAGTCCCCATGTGAGGGAGAGGGAGCAATCCGGCAGGGTTCCCGCTCCTGGCCCCGCTCCAATGGCACCCACTGGGGAGTGGACGTGTGCGATGCACCTCACGGTCAAATAGCCATCCGCTGCACACTAGTTAAACTGACACAGGAAGGCTGGCCAAGAGTAGGAGAGGGCCTCTGGAGACTGTGCAGAGTCAGTGTCTTCAGAAAGAAACAAAAGTCGGAAATCAGTCCCAAACCTGCTGATCTAGCAACTGCCCGGAAAACATCTCCTGGAGCTGGCTGTACCGGCCTGGTAAATACCGCACACTGAAGCCACTCGCTTCCGTGTTTAGGGCAAAAGACTTATTGGATGGTTGTGAAATTCCTCCTCCCAGCATCTTAATAAAGGCGTAGAGTAGCACACACGGCAGTTTCTCTCAAACACGTTAACAAGGAAGGGCTTGCGATTATAACAACAGAAAACGCTGGAAAAACTCAGCAGGCCAGGCAGCATCCGTGGAGAGAGAAAGAGAGTTAACGTTTCAGGTCGATGACCTTTCATCAGAACTGGGAAGAGCCGGAAATCAAATAGATTTAAGGCCAGGGTAAAGCTGGGAAAAGGGGGAGGGGATAAAGGAACAAAGGTGGAGATGAAGAGACATTAAGAGATATGCAAGGCTAGAGGTGGTGTTAATGTGACAGATTAAGGCTGAATTGAAGTGTGAAATCCACTGGCAGAATGAAGGACAGCTGCCAGCTTCTAGGAGGAAAAAAAAAGGTGGGGGGGGACAAATAAAAGGGTGGATAAAATAAAATATAAATGTGATTGGAGCTGAGGTTATGATCTAAAATTGTTGAACTCGATATTGAGTCCAGAGGGCTGTAGCGTGCCTAAACGAAAGATGAGGTGCTGTTCCTCGAGCTTACGCTGAGCTTCCATGGAACAGTGTAATAGGCCGAGGACGGTGAGGTCAGAGTGGGAGTGAAGCGGTGAATTAAAGTGACAGGCCACCGGGAGCTCGGGGTCCCCCTTACGGACTGAACGGAGGTGTTCCGCAAAGCGGTCACCCAATCTGCGTTTGGTCTCCCCAATGTAGAGGAGTCCACATCGTGAGCAGCGAATACAGTATACTAAATTGCAGGAAGTACAAGTAAATCGCTGTTTCACCTGGAAGAGGTGTTTGGGGCCCTGGACAGTGGGAAGAGGGGAGGTATAAGGGCATGTGTTGCATCTCCTGCGCGTGCACGGGAAGGTGCCAGGCGAAGGGGAAGGGGTGCTGGGGGTGGTAGAGGAGTGGACTAGGGTGTCGCGGAGGGAGCGGTCCCTATGGAATGCTGAAAGGGGAGGTGAGGGGAAGATGTGTTTGGTGGTGGGATCACGCTGGAGGTGGCGGAAATGGCGGAGGATGATCCGTTGAATGTGGAGGCTGGTGGGGTGAAAGGTGAGGACAAGGGGAACCCTATTGTGGTTCCGGGAGGGAGGGGCAGGGGTGAGGGCAGATGTGCGGGAGATAGAACGGACACGGTCGAGGGCCGTGTCGACCACGGTAGAGGGGAATCCTCGGTTGAGGAAAAAGGAAGACATGTCGGAAGCACTGGTATGGAAGGTGGCATCATCAGAGCAGATGCGGCGGAGACGGAGAAACTGGGAGAATGGAATAGAGTCCTTACAGGAGGCGGGGTGGGAGGAAGTGTAGTCCAGGTAGCTGTGGGAGTCGGTGGGCTTGTAGTGAATGTTAGTCAATAACCTATCCCCAGAGATGGAGATGGAGAAGTCGAGGAAGGGAAGGGAAGAGTCGGAGATGGACCATGTGAAGGTGAGGGAAGGGTGGAAATTGGAAGCATAGTGAATGAAATGTTCTAGTTCAGGGCGAGAGCAGGAGACGGCACCGATACAGTCATCAATGTACCGGAAAAAGAGGTGAGGGAGGGGACCCGAGTAGGACTGGAACAAAGAGTGTTCCACATATCCCACGAAAAGGCAGGCATAGCTAGGACCCATGCGGGTACCCATAGCAACACCTTTAATTTGGAGGAAATGGGTAGAGTCAAAGGAGAAGTTGTTCAATGTGAGAACAAGTTCAGCCAGGCGGAGGAGGGTGGTGGTGGATGGGGACTGGTTGGGCCTCTGTTCAAGGAAGAAGCGGAGCGCCCTCAGGCCGTCCTAGTGGGGGATGGAGGTGTAGAGGGATTGTACGTCCATAGTGAAGAGGAGACGGTTGGGGCCGGGAAACTGGAAACTGTTAAAATGGTGGAGGGCATCGGAAGAGTCGCGGATGTAGGTGGGAAGAGACTGGACAAGGGGAGAAAAAATAGAGTCGAGATAGGGCTTGCGATTATCTTGCACCTTGTCACATCTCTCTCAAAGCACATCACACGCGGTGAGTTGAATTGAAGTGTGGTCACTGCTTCGGGTGGTGTCGGTAATGGGAGGTCACCGGTCACCAAAACCAGTGGAACAGGCAGACGGGGCCTCGGGCTTTGCAGAACCCTCACTTGTGGCGAGTATTGCACAGCATGAATTCACCCTGAAGCTCCCAAGGCCATTCTGTGCAGTTTGACTGGGAGTGCGAGCACTGTCCTCATTATTGAGTCCGCTACTGCTTCCTATTGGCACCTTCAATATGTTCCCAATAATAATTCACACTAAAATAACAAATACTTGCCTTATCGTTCATCCGTTCCCTTCCTGTGTGAAGCCGCAGCCCCCTCACCCCAACTCTGATCAAACCCGAGCACCAGGCCCCACCACACTGCCAGCCTGTGTGTGAGGTACCGGTCCAGCCCACTCCCAGCCAGAGTTCCCCACCTTCTGGGACCAGATTACTGAGCAGGAGGAGGCCATTCAGCCCCTCGCGCCTGTTCCGCCCTTCAGATAGACCATGGCTGATCCGCTCCACCAGGGGATCGGCGCACACGTCGATATTTCCAGCGCAACTCCAGTCCAGCCTGTGAGTGTGAGATAGAAGGTGTTGGAGTCTTTCCGTGTCTCGCAGTGAGACCTCCGTAAATCTGGACTTTATCCTGGATAAAGGAAAACAAACCCAAAGGTTTCAACAACAACAACAGCAACTTGTATTTATATAGCGCCTTTAACGTAGTAAAACGTCCCAGGGCGCTGCACAGGAGTATTTTAAGACAAAAAATTTGACACCGAACCTCATAAGGATAAATTAGGGCAGGTGACCAAAGGCTTGGTCAAAGAGGTAGGTTTTAAGGAGCGTCTTAAAGGAGGAAAGAGAGGCGGAGAGGTTTAGGGAGGGAATTCCAGAGCTTAGGGCCCAGGCAGCTGAAGGCACGGCCGCCAATGGTGGAGCGATGAAAATCAGGGATCCTCAAGAGGGCAGAATTAGAGGAGCGCAGATATCTCGGGGGGTTGTGGGGTTGGAGGAGATTACAGAGATAGGGAGGGGCGGGGGCCATGGAGGGATTTGAAAACAAGGATGAGAATTTAAAAATCAAGGTGCTGCTTAACTGGGAGCCAATGTAGGTCAGCGAGCACAGGGGGAGAAGGGTGAACGAGACTTGGTGCAAGTTAGGACACGGGCAGCAGAGTTTTGGATGACCTCAAGTTTACGTAGGGTGGAATGTGGGAGACCGGCCAGGAGAGCGTTGGAATAGTCGAGTCTAGAGGTAACAAAGGCATGGATGAGGGTTTCAGCAGTAGATGAGCTGAGGCAGGGGCAGAGACGGGCGATGTTACGGAGGTGGAAGTAGGCGGTCTTAGTTATGCTGTGGATATGTGGTCAGAAGCTCATTTCAGGGTCAAAGATGACACCCAGGTTGCGAAGAGTGCGGTTTCAGGAGGTTTGGAGAGCTTTAATCTGTGCTGTCAGGCGGGAGAGCAGTAAATCGGGCCCTGTGGGCTGGGCAGGGGAATATCGGGCAGGGTCGCTAACCAGTGGTAAAGTGTGTATGGGCACGCCCGTGAGTGAGCGGACTTGAACATGCAAAGACTGGCGGAGAGGAAAAGGCCCTCTGGTCCATCCCGCCTGTCCCACGCAACTGCGATGTCACTGGGCTACAAAGTACCTCCCTCCCCAGCCTTCTCCTCCCCTCACTCCTGGTTGTCAGATACTTTAGCCGGAGTTGGACTGTACTTGCTAACAGTCAGAGTTTCTAGAACTCTCTAAAGCAGACGACACTTTGTCCATCATGATACAGACACTCCCCACTCCACCCGGAGCCATGAAACCAGATAAAAACCCAGGCCAATTAGGGGCAAACGATCTGGAAAGTTCCTCTCCGAGCCCTTTAGGTGATCGAAACGAGTCCAGGAGATCACTCTGGTCCTGATTAATGTTATACAGTAACTCCCTCCCTAACAGCACTGTGGGAGCACCTTCACCACACGGACTGCAGCGGTTCAAGAAGGAGGCCCACCACCACCTTCTCAAGGGCCGACTAGGGATGGGCAATAAATGCCGGCCTTGCCAACGACGGCCACACCCTGGGACTGAATCAAAAAAACCTGGGGTGTGAATGGTCTGTGTGCCTCAGTACCACACTGGGTGGGGGTTGGGGTGGGTGGGGGGGGGGAGCGCGCGCTGCTAACAGTCTTAAAACCGGTGAAGTTACACTTGAGTGCTGGCCTCTGAGCAATGGAATCAGAGCATCATTGTTTCAAAGGAAAGGGATGGAAACATTGGTAATCCAGCCAGGGTTGGGAAATGTCGTTGTGGGATGGAGTACAGTATGTGCAGGGTCAGGACAGGTAGTGTGTGGGTGGAAGAGCCCATTCTACTGACATGGAAGTGCTGCCCACATGTTAAACCACAGGGTTAGTCACTGGGCTGTGGGAGCTGACACAGGAAGTCTTTATGTTTAGTGGATTTAGGGCAGGATTGGCCCATTTCACTGGGTAAATATCTCTCCGTCCAACAGATGACCCATTACAGACAGACATTAACAATTGGCCAGGCCCCTGGCGGCTGGTGCGGAGGCTCATGGATGTGGTGTAGTGCAGCGCAATAAGTAATGCAGATGAAAATTAGAATGGGTCTGTCTGCTAGAAGCCCATGTGGAAGGGCTCCCGTGTACACAGTGGCTGCTGCTGTTATTTATACACAGAGTGGGTAGAGTACGGGCAGATTTCCAGCTTCTTTTGACTGCAGTTATACCGCTAGCGGGGGTGGTATCTGCGGAATGCGATTTGCAGGCTTGAACCCCATTAAATTCTTTGGGGGGTGGAATTCGGTTACGCCCCGTTTGGGGACGGTAACCGAATTATCGCCGGAGATTTAGCGCCCGGTGTGGAAGCACTGCCCCGGCCGCTAAACTCGGCTTACCGTCCCGGCGAGGAAGCTATCTCGGGCGCTCCACTTCCTCTCGGGGTGGTGTCGGTGGCACAAAGCGCGGTAGCGCCGGAGCGTTACGCTGCCGCTCCGCGTAGCACGGACGCGTCTCAGCGCCCCTCCTCTTCTGTTAAAGGGAGGCGGCCGCCGCGAGCTCTGCAGGGTCTCCGATGACCCGCACTAGCCCACCAGGGCGGCGCGGCGCCGTGGCCGCTGCCCGGCACTCAGACGCGGTGCCGGGCTGTGCAATGGCGGCCACGGAGCACGCCAAGGGCTGCCACGGAGGGCCGGCCAAAAAAAATAAAATGGCGGCGCGGGTCACGGCCACACCTCCCTTTAATTAGCGGCCCACGAGCGGAGGTCGGCCGGGTTCGCGACCCGCGAGGCTGGCGCTGACACTGCCTGTGGCTGCCTCGCGGGGCACAGCCGAATTACTGCCACGGGGCGCTAAGGGGTCGCGGCGCACGGCGATGACGTCATTGCCAGCAGCACAGCAGCCTGGGGCGCTACCGGTGGGGCCGCGGCGCTATTGGCTAGCGCCTCAGTAGCGCCCCGTCGAATTTCTCGGGCCCCCCCCGGTCGATCAGCCCATTGTGCCCCGTTAGCGCCCCCTGGAGGCGCTAATGGCAGGCGCAAAGGAACCGAATTTTGCTCCTTTGTGTTGGGGAGAAAGTCTGTTCTCCCACCGACTGCTTTAAAAGACGGGCGGAGCAGGTGGACAGTCTTAATGTGCAGCTTCGCTCTGGACTGGAGTTACACAGAATCCACGGCACAGAAACAGGCCATTCGGCCCCACTGCTCCGTGCCGGTGTTTCTGCTCCACACCAGCCTCCTCCCACCCCTCTTCATCTCACCCTATCAGCATATCCTTCTATTCCTTTCTCCCTCATGTGTTTATCCAGCTTCCCCTTAAATGCATCTATACTATTCGCCTCAACCACTCCCTGTGGGAGCGAGTTCCACATTCTCACCACTCTCTGGGTAAAGAAGTTTCTCCTGAATTCCCTATTGGATTTATTAGTGACTGTCTTATATTGATGGCCCCTAGTTTTGAACTCGCACAACTGGAAACATCTCTCCGTCTACCCTGTCGAACACCTTCATAATTTTAAAGACCTCCGTCAGGTCACCCCTCAGCATTCTCTTTTCTAGAGAAATGAGCCCCAGTAGATTTATACAGCGGATGGAGTGAACACAAACTAGCGTGAGGAGCCCCTCAGGTATGGGGTGGCGCAAGCATCAGATCGGAGTTATACTGCCACCTTTGCATTCGTGTTCTCCCTAATCTGGCAGCATGGCTGCAGCCGTTCTCTGCGGATCAGTGACAGGGAGGAGTGACCTACATAGAATCGTGGAATCTTACAGCACAGATGGAGGCCATTCGGCCCATCGTGCCTGTGCCGGCTCTTTGAAAGAGCGCTCCAATTAGTCCCACTCCCCCCGGCTCTTTCCCCATTGCCCTGCACATTAGTCCTGGATCTGCTCCACTCATTGCTTCGGGAGCTGGAACTTGGCACCGATCCGGGGGTCAGTGGAAAGCTGTTCAACTCTGAGAAAGCGCAGTACTGGCAAAGTGACGCAGTGCGCCCAGACCTCCCACCCATTGAAAGATACAGCCTCTGTACCCCCACCCCCAATAAGAACACCCCACACCACGGGGACACACACCAACATGGCAGCTGCTGCTGTTGTAAAAGGTCGAAAAACACTTCCTAACTATGTTGTGTATTTTATGTAAACAGTGGAGTAGCACTGGGTTACAAAGCACCTCCCTCCCCAGCCCTCGTCTCCCCTCGCTCCTGCTTGTTAGATACTTTCCCCGGAGTTGGACTGGCTGGACTGCACTGGCTAACAGTCAGAGTTTCTAGAAGTCTCGACAGTAGACGTCACTGGACTTGGATTCCCGCAGATGATGCCCGACTTACTGGCAGCGCAGAGAGAGAGAGAGAGAGA